>VZRE01017091.1:258211-345984 GCA_013396775.1 Cephalopterus ornatus
AAAGGGTTTACTGTGGAGCTACATGAAAAGAGAGTGAAACACCTAAAGAAGAAATGACCTGAAAATGCAGGATGAATTGCCAAAGGTAACAAAGGGCTCGGGCTGCATTCCCACGTTCCTGATTCATGATAACCTAACGGTGGAGGATGGATTATATTGGTGTATTAGAAGGACACTATTGATCTAGAAATCAGACCTTCTTGCAGAGGCGCATAAGTCTTTTGACTTCTAAACATTGGGCTTGTCAGAGATGAATGAGAGAGGCAGAGGAATGTTAACTCAGAAGAGAGGAACCCAGAGCTGAAATGGGCTCCTGTCCTTGCAGAGGCCTTAAATTCGTTATTTTCTGAGGTGACAAGGAGGTGATGACACAGCTTTGCTGCCTCTCCTGAACCAGGAGCACTGTTTGATGTCTGTGTCGTCTTAAGAAGGAGCACATATGTTGAGGATTTTGTCCACAACCTGCTTCAGGAGAAATTTGTGACAGCCCAAGCGTGACCTGGACAACATTAGCACCTCAGGAAGTCTTGCCTTGCACTCCAGTGGGAGAAAACTGACTCCAGATTCAATGGATGGAAAGAAAAGAGGAGTTCCTGCTCTGCACCTTCAGTTCACAGTGAATGTGATGCAATTCAGTTTAATTTAAAGCCAATATCTTCAGGCCATGTTGGTTTACGCTGTCTGAAGTTAAGAATGTGCAAGTGAACTCTTATTGGAGTAGCTGGTTTACAAGCCCGGAGCTGAGTTTCGACATACCTGCTGTATATTAAAAGGCCAAAAAAAAAATCATTTAATGCCCATCAACACACGACCACAATAACACTAAAAACATTTGCACAAAGTAATGGAGCCATAGTTTTTATCTGCATCCCCCATTATTCCAGGCCAAGGTTCTCCACGATGCCTCCTTCAGCAAATTTTGCCTTGTTGTTTAGAGACACAAAGAAGAGAAACAGAGGGATAATTCCATCCTTACCTGGCCAGGTAGCAAAGGCAGCTGCAATTTTCCCGTTTGGACATTGGAAGAGAGAAGGGGGTGATTATTTATAAATTGGGCTTAGCACATATTTTTTTTTTAACTTGTGAACATCGGCTTAAGAGTTTCAGCTTTCGGATTTGGGAGGAGAAAATAGGAACCAATATTTTTCATCTCCACCTTTTTGGGTAGAAGCCTGCGAGGATATGTTAAATTACTGGCATCCTTAGCTCAGTTCAAAACAGTTTGATGCCTATAACCCCAGAAATACAGCTCTGCACGGGCATGACCACAAGGCAAGGATTTCATTAGCCCAGAAGCATTCCATTTTCCTCATTTTCCTCAGGTGACACTTGTCTGTCAGTCAGTGACACATCGGGCTGAACCTGGAACGCTTTGATCTGGGCTAAATCCCAGCAAGTAAAACAACCCTAACAGAAGTTTTCTTCAGTGTGAGTAGCAAAATCTTGTGGCTTGGTCTCGAAAAACTCCATGTCAGGTTCAGCATGCCTTGAATACCTCATTTGGGATGGATTTAATCGATGTTATAGCCACAAATAAGTGATTTTATTTTCAATTTTAATTTCTCCTTTGAGACAGGACTTCAACCTTTGGCCCGTGGCACTTTTCTTACTATGTAATAAATTGTTTGATTCCAGTGATTTACAAAAATAAATTGTAAAAGTGATCCTTAGAACAAGGTGCCATATACTAAGATAAGTATATGAGGTCTGAAACAAATGAAAACTCTGACTGTCCAAGCCATACTCTGGTGGGCTGATATTTAGTTTTAAATTTTTGCAAGTCAGTCAAAAATATGGACTCAGATCCCACGTAAAGGACAGACAAGAACTTATGAGAGGGTCAAATAGCAGTAGTTGCCAGTAGTTAAATTTATATTAATATTTGCCCTCTCCAGCCCCTGCAGGCAAAGATCTCTCCTGTGAAGTCTATTTGAATTACGCAGAGAAAGAACACGCTTATTACATTCTGGAGAAACACATTAACATAAAAACATGAATAGTTGTACTTACCCTGGAGAGGAGATAATGACCCTTTTCTTAAAAAATGACCTAAAAATGCCATTTACTTTTGAAATATTAAAATTACTTCATCTATTAAAAAAATAAATTTGGAAGAAATGTTATAAAACTATTAAGTTGTGAATGTTATAGCAACAGTGAAAAGCAGTAAAATATATGCTGGAAACCAGATAGAACAAAAAAATTAGAAAAAAAAAAAAAGAACCAACAACCTCTCACCTTTTAAAAACAGACTTCTGATTCTCCACATGAAGATATCCACAAGCTCCTCCTTCTCCGTTCCTTGTCTTCCACCTCTCCAAAATTCTTCAGTGCTGCAGTGCCATCCCCAGCACGTGACACCCGCCCCCTCCCACTCCATCCACGTCTCCATCCCGGACCCTGCTGCTCTCCACAGCACAGCCACCTTCCCTCTGCAGTGTCTAGAAGTCTCCTTCACTATAATTAATTTAAGTGCTGGAGGAATTGCCTCAAGCAATTAAAATTAGGAAATCAAACAGAACAGTTCTCCAGATAACATTTACCAGTCGCCACTGGAGTGAGAATGTCAATATGTCTTGATGGGTTTTCATTTAGAAAAAGGGAAATGAATTACCAAAGCAGAGAAAAGCCCATGATTCTACCACGGCAAAACAATATCCAAACACACACAGCAGCAGCAAATAAATCATGAGACGTGGCCTTTTTAAAGGTCACAAAATAGCAAGCAGTTCAAGATTAATTGGTATTGGCACATCTATTGTAAGGAGAGGGGAAGAGTGATCAATGATCAAACGACAGAAAGAATCCTAGAGAATACACACATCATAAAATGATGAAGAGGTCAAGGGAGTGACCTCTGATGTGAGTGGATGAATGCAAAAGTGAAGAGGAAAAGAATTATTGGAAATAATATTTTTAAGTTGCAAAAGAAATGGTGACTGTGTCTTATGGTTAAAGTAAAATATTTAAAGAATTCTGTTCAGTGCAGAGTTAGCGTGTGTTAGTGAAACGGCAAATTGAAGGTAAAATTTTAAAAGCCTACAAAACCTGAAGTGTTAAAAAAAAACTTATTTGGAATGTATGGATAAAGAGAAAATATCACTGAAGCATCATTATGTCACCAGTGAAGTCAGAAATAGGGAGATTAAGATAAGTATGTGGGAATGATTGTTTAGATTAAGCAATCAATAAAATGTATTGTCATGGGACTTTGAGACCTTTCTTCTTCTTTTTGGCTCTTTTTTAATGTCGCATTTAGTAAAGAGTCTTTCCAGTGCCAGTGAATGTGAGCACCTAAATGCTCTGCATCTTCATGGTGGTGAAGTCACAGCTGAATGATAAAAAACCACTGACATATATTTGCTTTTCTTGTCCCTTACACAGAATCACAGGACACCTGAAGTCGGGAGGTCCTCTGTTCCAACCAGCTCATGGGGAGACTTCCTTGCAAATAACTCACTGAAAACTTTTCCAGGCTAAATTCTGCTTGCAGGTATCTCATTTAGTAAGACCAAAACCTGTATGAAATACATTTTGCTGCGAAGAGGGAAATTGGAAAGTTTTTAGCGGATGATATAATTTTGTTTTCCAGATGACGGTAAATTACACCATGCCGCAGCAGTCACAAATAATCCTGGCGTTTCTGAGGCACTTTCAAGAACTTACAGATCTTTAACCACTTTTGAGCGACTTTTAAAGCAGTTTGAGCTTTTAATCCAACTCTTGTAAAATCCAGAGCTTGGAAAGTAGGTGGATGGGGCTTGGAGCAACCTGGTCTAGTAGAGGGTGTCCCTGCCCATGCAGGGGGTTGGAATGATATGATCTTTAAGGTCCCTCACAACTCAAACCATTCTGTGATTTTTTGATAGTACTATTAGAATAAAACATCCTAAATAAAGAACTAATGTAAAATTTAGAACTTCTTCATTCGTTCTTAATTAACCACACTTTGATTAATTAAGTTAGAAATAGATATTAAAAAAAAACAAACAAAAACTAAAATAAAGTAACAAAAAAAACAAACAAAACCCAGGAGAAGATACTTCTGAGGTTTTACCTCTTTACTGAGGAACATCATCAGAAAATTTAGTCTGAGTGTTACAAAGCCCAAACGCCTGAGATGTGAATGCCTGAACGATACTCATGGTTCTGCCTTGATCAATAACCACCTGTGCAACCCTCAGCACAGTTGTTACCTGGTTTTGAGATCGTTTTTAAGGCAAGTTCCTCGTACTTATGGCAAATCTGAAGACATAAATGAAAACATTAAGCTGAGCTTTCTTCACGATGCACGGAGCTGATCGGGATGGGAATCTCAGGACAATTGCTGACAAAGGCTGCTCAGATAATCACCCAGAGCCAGCACAGGAATTTATATTCACTGTTATTAGTATGCGCCTCTGATACATTTGCACGGTAGGAATAAAATGAGAGGGGATTGTAATATCTTGAATAGAATATTTCATCTCCCTCTCCTATCAGTTACTTTGCCATATATTACACCACTTTTCCTCTCTGTTCATAACACTTAGTTCACTCCATCAACACAGAGAGATAAGTCTGCCTTTGCCTAATTAATAAAATAAGAGAATGCTTGCGTATCTGCCCTCTATAAGCAATTATATTGATCACAAAAATGACTGCTTTGGAGTAAATTCTTGTTTAATTATCACACAACTAACCTGTTTCTATCCCATTTATTCCTTTCAGCTCCCTTTACATAAAGCAGAGGCATTTGCTGCAGTGATCGCTGCCAACATTGCAGTCCACACAGTTTCTACAGCCAAAAGAACACAATTTATGGAAATTATGGCATTATGACTTATTAATGACTTGTTAAGGCTTACGGCATTATTAACCTGAGAAGAATAAGGCACTAGTGGCATTTACCTGCCATGCATGATAATTCACGATGGCCATTCTGAAAAGTCAGAAGAAGCTGTTGAAGACAGAATAGGAAGAAAACAATATGATTTTTATGAAGTCCCAGATCTTATTTCAAGAGCTAAAAATCTCTGCACTCACACAGCCCAGGGAGCTTCTCATTTACCACCTCCTCATTCACTGCACTGGAAACAGAGGTGGGTATTATCTAGTCCACATCTAAGTCAGGAATGCATATGCACAGGTAAGAAATGGAGGGCTCTTTTATAGTCAAAAACTGGTTTAGAGACTCCAAATCTCAGTGCAAACTCAGTCCCAGCACAGCCATCACAGCAGTGCCAGGCAGACTGAAGTAGCTGCAGTGGCATTTCCTACTCTCTTGCTCACCCAGCTCCTGGGCAGGAGATCTTCCGAAAGCAGGTAAAACCTTGGTGACTCCAGAAATCACCTTTGAGACATGTGGATAGGTTAATGCTGTTCTGATATAATTATAAATAATATAAGAATATATTTTGTAAGAAATAAAGAGGCTTACAAGGCTGGGGAGGGACTTTTCACAAGTGCAAAAAGTGACAGGACCAGGGGAATGGCCTTAAGATGAACTAAGGAAGGTTTAGATTGGCTATTAGGATGAAGTTCTTTACCAGAGGGGTGGGGAGGCCCTGGCACAGGGTGCCCAGAGCAGCTGTGGCTGCCCCATCCCTGGAAGTGTCCAAGGCCAGGTTGGACGGGGCTTGGAGCAACCTGGGCTGGTGGAAGGAGTCCCTGCCCAGGGCAGGGGGTGGAACGAGATGAGCTTCAAGGTCCCTTCCCACCCAAACCTTCTGTGATTTTGTGTTTCGTTTACAATAACAAACCACAGCAACAATTTGCCTCTTGGCACAGCCATTCTGTGCTTTATTTCCTTTAATGACTGATGCTGGAGCACCGACTTGATATGAAGTCCCTTTGATAGGTGCCATGGCACTAGGACTCGTGTAAGGATTAAAGATTTTTTCAAGAGAGGTGTGGAGGGGCAAAGCTCAAAGATTAACTTCTTTCCAGACAGATACCACAGCAATAAGATTTTTTCCCTTCCTACAAGACAAAAAAAAAACAACCACGGAGAAAAAGCAATAAAATGATTTGTTTTTTTTTTTAAATCCCCATTTGGTGAGCTTTATTAGCTCGAGAGAGTTTTGGGGAAAGCTTTAAAAATATATTGAGTTAAAAAGTAAGCATTTCCCAGCTTTATAAAGTGGAATTTCCACTCTCAGCTGGGCATCCAATGGAAAAAAAAAAAATAGGGATTAGGAGTTTATTCAGGAAAATACTTTGGGGCACCTTTACAAGCAGTCATGGGTGAAGGGCAGTGAATTTAGTCAATCCCATTCCCTCGTGTGGTGCATGTGGAATCAACTGCCCTGCAAGATTTAAAGATGTGTAGATGTGGCACTTGGGGACATGGGTTAGTGCTGAACATGGTGATGGTGGTTGACAGTTGGACTTGATGGTCTTAAAAGTCTTTTCCAGCCTTAACAATTCCATGATTCTATAATTTTCCTGGGTTTAGTGATGCAGTAGCTGCTTTTAGTTATTTTTATGTATTTTAGCTTTTTTAGTTTTAAATTCCCTTAAATGTTCCCCCCTTCAGTTCATGAGAATATTTAGGAATAATCATAAGTTCCATAACGGCTTTTTTTTTGTGTTACTTTTAGACTAAATTAGAGTTTACAGTATCCCTTTAATTATCTCAGTGCTAACAGGCTGCTACAGTATTAAAACACAGGCAGTAAAATCCTACTTGATGGAAGATAATTTTCTTATGCAAATGCCTTCAGTTATGACTAGATAATTTATAATCATAAATACTAAATTCAAACAAACAAAGCCTGATCATTCCAGCAGTGCAGTGGGGAACGGAGATTGCAAATTATTCTGTGTCAGGCTTACAGGAAAAGGTTATCCTTTTATTGTCTTTCATTTCTGTTTTTTCACTCAGACTAAAAGCAATTAAAGAGAATTCAGTGTGTAATAAAGGACATCCTACCATACTCATACTTAACAGCTATTCTGGAACTGAAGTATTTTTGAACCACAATTTTTATTTTTTTTTTTTAATTTAACTAAACAAGCCCAGTTTTGAAAAGAAAACTACTCTGGTAGTGACAATTCTAAAATGGTTGTAACTGTGTTTAGTGTATAATTGTGTATTGATGCATATTGGACATACACTCTTTTTCCACGTGCATCTCCAAAAATTGTCCTGGTTATTTTCCAATGAATTTCTCACCATATATTGTTGCATTTAAAAAAAGTATAATTTATAGTTAAATCTTGATTCTGAGAAAGTCCAGCCTCACCTTTGGGATGCCATTAGGGATGCTCTAGTTTGCTACATCATCCCTGGAAACTCAAGACATAATTACTCAGTAGGAACATCACCAGGATCCATCAAAGCCCTTTTTTACTCTAAACTGTTCAATTAAAAGTCAGGAGACAAAACATATCCTCATATTCCAAACACACACAAAGCCACTGGGCACTTAGGACTGTTTGTATGACCAAGGACAGTGGGATATAAACTGTGTTATTTATCGTTTTGAGCCTCCTTTGGTGTAATTCAGATTGTATTCATTTTAAATGCTCTAATCAGTCAAACGGAAAGCAGGAGAAATGACACATGACCACCTTTAAATAAATCTTGCCTTTTAAGTCTAAGATGATGGTGGCTTGGCTTTCTTACCATTTCAGTCCCAGCGTTCCCCATCTGGTAGAACTGGTACATTGTGCAAGCCCCAAAAATAGGAATCACGGATCATTTCTAAGGAAATGAATCACAGTTGTTCATAATCCAGAATTTCACAGAATCACAGAATCAGTGAGGTTGGAAGGCAACTCTGGATTTCACCTTGGCCAATCCCCTGCTCCAGCAGGGCCAACATTTAACTAAAAACTTGCTTGCTAGAAACTTTATTATCTTTATGTCTCCTTTCTCTTAATGCAGCTTATGCAAGCTGCCCTCTACATTTATGAAATAGCTGTAAAGTATCTTGAAATAACTTTGCTACAGAGATGTTGATTTATTTTCTCCGGAAGAACCAAAATTGCTGTGGAAGAGGAAATAACCAGCCCTGAGTCTTAGATTTCAGTCTGCTTGTACAAAAACGATGGAAGAAGGTTGGCACCGCGGACCACCTTTGAGCTGTGCTACCCGAAGTATTTCTACCATCTTCAGGAATTACACTAAGGAAAGACAACTACACCTAAAGTTTATTTTTCTTGTGTTGCTGTTGTTGTCTATCACTCAGCTGAGAAAATAATTTACCTAAAAGTAAATTACATATGAAAAAGATAGCAAAAGTCATATTAAACACTGATGATTACCAACTGTTACCAATCTTCACTTAATTTGGTGGCTCATTCACAGCCTGGAAACTTGTAGCTGGGCATTTGCAGTGCCCAAATATCCATTTAATTTGACAGATGTGCTAGTAGTTTCTACAACCAGCTAATAGCTCTCCCTGCTTAGTTTACTGAGACTAAAAGGAAAAAAAAAAAAACAAAACTGAAAATTAACCACTGGTTCAGAGCACTGAAATCCATCTGCTTCATTACAGCACAAGCAGTAGATAAAAAATGAAAGTATTTACTAAATCTAAAAGGAGCCACAGGGCGATTGAGGTAATTGGTTCATGAATCTGCCCTAGTGGATTTTTAGTAGTAAAACAGTGTAATTAAATTTGCACTTGGCCCCCAAGTAGATGCTCAATCAAAATATTCTAGAAAAAGTTAAAAAAGTAAAGAAATATGACCCTACACAAAACACTTGTGCTCTGTTTGAAGTTTTCCTCCAGTAGAAAACGTTTCTTGACTGAGACCAGGCTAGAGGTAAATGAGAAATTTGTTAAAGTTTGGGGATTTTGTGAGAAGTGTCTCAATTTACTACCAGCTACCACCAATTTTAAGTGGTTTTAGAAGCAATTTTTTTATTTTGCGGATTTAACTGTATCTAAAAGCAAGTTTAAATAGAGATGGGGTGTGGGGAAAAGATAGAAAATTGCTTTCAAAGCATATATGTCTGAGTTTTGACTTTATGGTGTTCATGTAACCTTAAGGCTTGGGAAATGAAGAAGGAAATGTAAGGTATAACTTGAACCTAATATTAAAAAAACCCAGCAAATAATCTGTAAAGGGTGGATAAACAACAGTTTAATCTCTTTGGTTATAACCATAAAACCTGCTGAGGCTGCCTGAGTGCCCAAAAGTATATGTTTAATATTAATAGACACATAGGCACTGTGGAGGAGGAAATCAAGTGGGGTCTGTGGCAGAAAGGTCAGGACAAAATCTAAGTATTAAACACTAAAATAAATTTTAGCAATAAACTTTTTGCCTTTTTCTTGACCTGGGAGATATTTTTGTAGTTTCTGTTTCGAAGCAAAAGCACAAAGTTAGTATTAAATCAATGCAAAATCAGAAGATTCCCTGCAATATGGTTTCTCTGCTTCTCCTTTAGAACCAGAGGATGTTATTTATTGGGTTTACATTAAATACATGGGTATACATTGTGTGTGTGTGTGAGTGTGCACTTTTAGCTTCATTTACGCAAAATAAATAACTAAAAACACACTGTTTTGCAGTACGCAGCGGCTGGCACAAACTGCAAACCCTACAATATTTGATGAGCATTTCTACAAGGGCAAACCACGGCACCAAGGTTTGCGTGATGATGGTCGAGGGCTGGACTCTGTGATCCTCGTGGCTCCCTTCCAACTCACAACATTCCGTGGTATAACGCTGTGGTATTTAAAAACCCAACTCCTTTTCTTCAGTCAATGGATCTGGACCTACAAGGAGAAAAGGAAGGAGAGAAAGGAGGTTACTGTGACCACCGTCGGGCCGTGTCAGTGGGCGCCTTGATATGTAGGGCAATTCTAACAAAGAGCTCTGCAGCGCGGTGACAATTTGAATTTTTCTGGGACAGCTGCTCCAGCAATGAAGCGAGTTATGCAAGAAGAGTGTGTGTAAAAGAGCTGTAAGTCTTTTCACCCCAGGCGTTTGAATCCCCAGCAGATATTTCCACGTGGAAAGCAGTCGTGTGGCCTGTGGGCATCCCTTCTCGCAGTTCAACAGACTTGGCATTTTTTGGCACTTACCTGAGATCAGTATTTTCACCTGCCCTTCGGCAGAATACTTTGCACCAGCATTTCCTCCATCACTGGGAATGGCCACTGTCAGAAGTACAAAATCCCTGGACTGATCAGTCTGGTCTCTGGAGATCCTGAATGAGGCAGAGCTGAAAGAGAACAGAATTATTGTTTAATAAAAAAGATAACATCTTGAAAAAATATATCCTTCATACAGTCCTGCTGATACCAGAGGAGAAACACTTACAGATTTGACTTCAAGCGTTCAAAAGAATTGATGTTAAAGTTGATTCAATTCACATTTTACTCAGAGCGGTGTGAGGATTTATTACTTCTTTAGGTTTTTTTACCGTTACTCCACACCATCAGTATTTACCTCAGTGAGTACTGTACACAGAGATTGAATTTCCCATAATATAATGCCTGTTCCTATTCCAGTTTCCCAAGTGGACCAAGGAGGAATAGCTCCTGATGGAAAACCAGAGCCCCAGAGGCCACGTGGAACTGCCGGGGACAAGAGCAGCTGCGGCTGGAGCTGCAGAGCTCCATAAATCCAACATTCACACACCTCCCTGGGCACTCAGGAGTGAGTTACAAACAAAGAGAAACAAATCAACCAAGCAGTTTGTAATTCTCATAAAGAATTAATAAATAACAATAAGCCACTGGTTAATTATTTGTTTTATACGTCAACATTTGCATATAGGGACAGATCCCTAATACTTTTATATCCTTTCTCCTACGAGATATGTGGCTGTTGGTTCACTTGCAATAAAACCCTGACCTGCAGACCACAAAAGAGCAGAATAAAGCTATTTTTTTAGGTGAAAGAGATTTCAGGTACAGGTCAAAGCGATCCTTTTCCTTCCTGCATTGTGGGAGCTTTTCCAGGCTCAAGCTTGCAGTGGATATAATTATGCATAAGAATGGTCATTTCTAGTATGTTCTAGTAAATTCATAAATAAAAGCCTTTCTATTACTTTATTTGCATTATTATAGTAAGCAAAATACATTAACAAAAGCAAATACATTAATCATATACATTAATGCCTGTTAAAGACAAAAGTGTCATAGTTAATTCCTTTGTGATTCCCGTGCAGTATCAGCCATGGAATTTCTTTATATTTGAGTCCAACCACTGCCAAAACATCTCCCTCAAGTGGCACTCAGAAGTGTGACTTCACCAGCAGCTCTGGCAACACTTAAATTGACCTTTTAATTTAAAAACTCGCCTTTTTTTCCTGTGCTGATGGTGTTTAATTGATCAGAATTCGGCTCCTTGAAACACTAATGCAATCCACGAGCACCAGTGACCCCAACACAGGCACCTCTGTTAAATATTCCTTTAAGCACTCGATTTTAATGGCATTCAAGCCTAAAGATTAACTTTACTTCCAGACTAACTCACCTCTCACCTGGTCTTTTAAAGGTGACTTAGGAGGTGAATTATGGTTTTAAAAGTGCAAGCACAAAGCCTAACTAATTAATTAATTGGCTTTTGTTCTATAACAGGCCACTTGTGCAGCCCGTTGCCTGCAAATAATTCCAAGGAATTACAGCAATAAATGCACTGGATCGTCCCTGTCAGTGGATGTGATTATTTAAATTGTGCAGGAAGGAAAATTACCACAAAATCAAGTTCAAATTTCCCCCTCTTTGCTCACCAAATGAAAATATGTCACAGAATCACAGACCCAGAAAGGAAGGCAAATAATTCCAAGGTCATCAAATCCAACCTTCACCTAAATCCCACCATGAACACTAAACCATTTGTTGCCTTAAACTCACTTATCACTATGATTTCTGAGAGATCAAGTCACAAGAACTCTGGAAGCTTCTTAAATGTGAATTCAATGAAGAAAAAAGAGAGATTAAATCAATAATAAGCATTTAAATAACATAGAAGTTGATTTAATTTGTAAAAATTTATGAATATCTGCCATTTTACTCTTGATATGACACTTAATGTCTTTTCAATCTGGTTAATATAAGAAAAATAATTAAAGTCAACTGCATAATCTTTAGGGCTGATAGTTGTGGAGCTGAATTAGTGGTCTTTGGTGCAAATTGAAATATTAAGTCCATTTGTTTTCTTCTGTAGCAATTCCTGAAGCCATGCTTCTATTTAATTAAAATTTTAATGAAAATCCACATGGTTTCAGTAATTTTAATAAGTAATTTTAACAGTAAATAATTGTAGTAGTTAATGATTTTAACAGTAGAATCAGTAATTTAAAAAAAAAACAAACCAAAGCACCAACCAACAGAAAGGAAAAATGTCATTGATAATTCAGAGGTAGTTGTAAAATTAATATAAATATAATATAAATTAATACCATTAAATCCCACCAACGAAGTAACTCTGCATAGATTTTTATCATTTTGGAAACCCACACTTTTCCATGCAGTGCCTTTCTTTCACAGTTTGCTCCTAATAAACTGCTGAGACCTCTGCATAAATTACTAACTATGGAAACAGAGGAAACAACTCGGGTCTATGGCATATTCTTTTGAAAATATATATAATATGATGTGTGTGTGTATTTGTGAGTCGATATTTGAGAACCTGCCTGTGGAAGCAATAGATAATTTATTTCAAAACAACCAAACATAGCAGATATATAAGATTTTAAATTCCTTTCTACTTAATGACATAGTAAATTAGAACTTGGGTCCCCATATCCCCAGAGTTCAATTAAAGCAGATGTTTGAAAAACAGATAGTAAAATAATTCGGTTCGAGCAGCATTTCAAGACCATTTTCCAAATAAAGCAGAAGGCAATTTATCTAAGGCTCTGTGCACTGCATACTAAACTTTTCTTGTCTTTGTTTAACATTGTTGCCTTGAAAATAGCTGGGTGGGGGTTATATTTTCATTATATCAAAGGCAAGAAAGCTCAGAAAGTCGCTTTCTGTTAACGCTCAGAGAAGAAGGCTTTTATCACTCAGTATTATCCATTATCTTTACAGTCTATAAAGATTTAATCTGTCATTTATTTAGTTAGTTAGTTATGATTTTTATTATTCGGGATTCACCTGAAACTCCTCTACACAACATTTATAAGCTTCTTTAAATACCGATGCAGTTAAAGAACCAATTGTGTTCGGAAGACTACAAGACCATAAATATCCCAAATACCTTCTCTAAATGAAAAGTTCGATACCTTTATTTTTAGCTCTTTTTTTTTTTTTCCCCTCCCCAATATCCTTGTTTCTGGTAACGTAATGTATGTTCCAGCAGATCCCTGTGGGAATCAATTTGCCGCCTTGCTCTGAATTAATAAGCATCTCAACTGCATGTGAAATGTTGCACTGCATTAGCACGAAGGGATGATCAATAAATGACCGATTCAGTCAACATTTGGGGAGACCTTGCGGAGTGTGAGGTCAGGCCTGATGAGAATACAATGGCACAAGTGTCACCAGGCAATTGCAGTGATTTGGCAATAATTAGGATATTGCTTTTAGTGAGACAGAGCTCTTAAACAACCCCGTTGTGCTGGTAAACTAATATAAATACCACAGGTTTTGAAAAACACTGCTGATCAATCCCTTCTAAACAAAACAAAGTCTAATTTTCTCCTGCAAGATCTAATGGCAGATTCACCACTTCCCATCAGGTCCATCTTAGTCAAGCAGCACTCATTTTTCCTTTCACTTATTCAACATTTTATCAGTAAATTCTATTTTCCTTTGCAGTATTATTACTGCAAATTGTATTCAAAAAATATATCACAGAAGAAGCAAAATTGTACTTTTCAAGTGTATCATTCTAGAAGAGGAGAACATTTACTTTTTCTAGAATATACTTTTGATATTATGGAAAAATTTAAGTGGTATTAAGATGCAGCATTTGATGGAGTCAGCAAACGCAGCAAGAAGAATATGGAAAGTGCAGAGTGCTGTGGATTTTTCACACCTCCATAAATATTATCCTTTTGGCTCTCTCATTTGCCTACTGTTAGAAAAATAGGACCCCTTGATAGAGCTCAGCTGCTCCACCTGTACTGTCTTAGTCCCTCTTTATACCTGCACAAAATCCGGTTTTTGAATGCCCAGCTTTTACTCTGGAGACACAGATTCTTTATTTTGTGTCTCTGAAGACCAAAACCCATCTAGTGCACGGGCTAATTCCCATAGGAACATCATAGGAAGTCTAATTCCCATAGGAACACCAGTTTGCCCAGAAATAGCCTTTTTTCATTAAGAGAACCCTGTCTGTAATTGTGAAATTTTAGTTTAAAATCTAACAGGCTGATCATCCCCACAAGGTCTGAGCAGCCAATCTAAGCATGTTCTTCTTCCAGAAATAATAATTCAATTGTTTAACAAATCAGATTTTAAGCAGGCTGGTTCTTCACAGAGAGTGGGACCATAATGGACTTTCTCACCTTGGGAAGTTCTCTACAGCACGAGTGAGCTTTGGCTCTCCAGGAAAAGGCGCAATTTCACCTGGCTTCACATGATGAAGTCAAGAAGAAGTTCTGCACAGTGGGATTGGTGATATTCTCTGACCACAGGAAAGGACTAAAGCACTCTTGCTCATGCTGGGTTTGATGCAGACACATGGCTCTTAAAGCCATCAGCGGCCACAGACCTCATACAGTTCACATCTTGTACATCCCAGAAAGAACCTAATTTTATTTAATTATAAAAATATCTTTTTTTGTCATCGTTGAAACACCAGTGGTATTAATTTTCCTCACTTTAGAGGCAAAAAATAATGGGTTTGTCCATGAAAGTTCAGGTAACTAATCTGAAGGACTGTGCCTTCTCTCTCTTCCCCGAAGTATAACATCTGGTAGTAGAGGATAAACATGACTCACCATATCAGTTATATGGAAACATCTTCTCTTCCAGTATGTCCACACTTGTACTCCTTGCTGAACATAAACACCTACCTTCGACCCGACTACATACAAAGAAAAGTTTCAAATTAATTATTTGACTTATGTTTTCCAGCCCGCAGCAGAGCAAAACCGCGTATTTGTATGAGAGGAGCCAAAAGTTTGCCCTTTTCTCCTCCTTTTTTTTACTTCCAGCGCAAACTTTTGCAAAAAACTAAGCAAAAAGTCTGAAAACAGGAACAGATCAGTATGTGCTCCAGATATTTTTCACCTTTAGAAAGCTGCTGTATCCACACAATTGCCAGCACAGGAACGGTGTGGCTTCCTACTATCTCTAAAAAAGATCAGAAGTTGCCTTGTTTATTTATTTTTATTTTTTTTTAAGAACTGCCCTTCATTGCTTTCATCCAGACACTGCTTTTTCTCCCTGTGGGAAATGGGCACTTTGGTTCCTAATTCAAACACCTGCAGGAAGCAAAACCAGCTTCTCATCCTCTGCTCTTCCTCTTGTGGTTGCACGAATTTTAGATTTTTAGATTTATAAAAACAACAAATAACAAATTCACGAAACACGACGCGCAGTGTGTTAAATAGGGGTCAAAAAGGGTCTTGATTCATTTCCAGTCTATGACCCTCTTAGATCACAGTTGTGACCAAAATTCGTGGCAAGGAAGCAGGTGATTCTTTATGAAGGTCCTGCTTTCAGATACACTTCCAGCTCAGAGATCTTGTTAGAGCACTATAATTACTTTGCACTGAAAAAAAAAAAAAAACGGCTGAAACTATAATACAGGATATTAAATCGTATTTAGAAAGATTTCTTTTTTGCTTTATTAGAAGAATAGAAACAAATATTAGCTATAATTCAGAGTCTAAAACCCATTAAAAGGAAAATTTTAACCACCTGGGTCACTGCAATTTATTCTTAGTTTCAAGAAGAGGAAAATTCATTTAAATTTAAAAAGACAATCCCTGTACAGTTAATTCTATTAGACATGAGAATAGTTGTAGCAATTTGTAAGATAATTAGTATGAATAAGGGTAATCTAATTTAAAAAATCAATCATTTTATGATTGAAAATACGCTTTTAAATAGATGTAGATTTCAAAAGAAAGCCAAATTTATTTCTTTTTAAAAAACTGCCCCGATTTCAGAGTAAACCAGTACAAGTTTCTGAAGTTACTCCACGTTTCTCTACAGTCATTGAAGAGAAAAACCTGGAAATGGCACAAAAAAAATAAAGGAAATATCACCACTTCACTAGTGATAAAGACACAGATTAACCAGACAAATTCTCTATGGCAAATTTTTGTCACACTTTTGCAAAACTCCTGCCAGACCAATGAGAAAACTGAATTATCACCGTAGTTGTCAAAGAAATTCTGTGTGCATAGTGTCATATTCATATGACAGATGGTTTTATCCACCTGTTACTCTGAAAAACTTGCACTATTTCATAAAATTTACCTGATATTTTGTCCTGGAGAGTAGCTGGAGCTTAAATTTGCACAGACCCCACTTGAAAGCAACATGTCCAAGGAGGTCCAGGGCAGAGTGGGGTTATTTTCCCCTTCCTCGTGACCCAGGAGCTCTGCAATCGTCGTGGTAAAGCGAAGTGTTACTGAAGTGTCCTCATGTGGGAGAGCCACGGGCTTTGGGCACATCCCGGGCATGGAGCTTCCAGAAGAAATTTCTTCACTTCCCGTGGGCTTCCCAGAACAAATCCAATCAGAGCAGAACCTCTGAGATGTCCCGAATTACCTATGGTTTTATTTCAATTAGACAGGGACTGTAGGTGACCCTAAAGTCTTACTATAAACTGATTATTTCAGTCATATCAATTATAGCAGCAGTAGTAGTAGTAATAGTATCATGAGTATTAGTATTATTAGTAGTATCATTAGTAGTAATAGTATTATTAACATTATTAACATTATTAGTAGTATTAATATTATTATTAATGTTGTTATTACTATTAATTTTCTCCTGTAAGTGCTCTCGCACTAGTTGACATAAAGGTAAAGCTTGTGACTCTATGTGATTTATTTTAAATTATCAGCTAATATAGAAAGTAAACTAAATATTTATGAGTTCCCAGTGATAAAGGAAAAAGGTCATTCAGTTATTGAGTGCATTGAATATTCCATATTTGCTGTATCTCTACAGCAGAGCCCGTGGTGAAACATTCCCTAGGACTGCAAATATTGGTGGCAGAGGGTACAAACAGTGAATCAAAGAGTTCCAAAGCTAAACTAAAACAGACTGAAGCTAAAAGTGGGGCTCTCACATTTCATAAAAAAAAAGCCACCTGAATTCCTGGTTTTCTCTCCAATTTGAAATCATAAAAAAAAATAAAAAAAAAATAATAAGAATAAAACTCAATCGAGTTTCTACAAATGGAAAGGTCAAAACATCACCTGTCTTGGAACAAAAGAATTATAGATGAGAAATTTAAATGAGTCTATAAGGAATTGATGACTGTTGGCTGGAACTAAGAGATAAAAGATTTAAAAGACATCATGTTTTAGGAAAAAGATGGGCTGGAGGGTTTTTATCTCAATGGAGTCAAACACAATGTTACACCATAGAAACTACACACAGAAACTTTGTTTAAATGGGCAGCTTTTCATTCCTTTTTCTCTAGTGAAATGTTTAAATATAATCATATTATGACTTTATCACTTACAAATTCTAGTAATAATGAAACAGAACTTACACATCTGGCAAATTATTGGTTGTATTTGAAAACAGGGAATTTATGTTCAAATCTTAGGTGCCAATGGAATTATCTCATTGCTAAAACAACCTCTTTTCAATATACATCCTTTATGCTGAAAACTACCTAACTTTTAGTTCAAGTGTGTATGAGCATATCTGAAAAGAATATATTTATCACATATATTAACTTTTTAATTAGTCTTTATATTCATAGTGCATGTAGAGAAACATAAAATTTCAAACCCAGAGATGTTATTAGTGACAGTATTTTATTGGCATCAGTGAAAAAGTCACAAGTTGAAATCCATATATCATGTCTGAAGGAGATAAATAGTTTTTTGTGGTCTGGTGGTATATTAATGTATATAAACATCTCCTTCATCACCAGTTCTGATAGAGCAGGATATCTCCATGTTTTCTGTCATCCAGATGAAAGACAGCTGTAATTGTTTTTGTTACCTTTGTAAGCTTCTTTCTCTTCTGACAATTTCTGAAGTATTGAATTTTACTGTCGTTTGTAGCCCTCCCTCTTCCCTTTGCTCTAACCAACTGTACACTCATTTAAATGGAATTTTGGGGATCAACACTGACAGGAAAATGTACTAATGCGCCTTAACAAACAGCACCAAACTCTCCAGACCAGATGCACAGGGAGACAGGAGCAGCTTCACATTTTAGAGTGACAAAAACATCGGTGTTTGGCTTGAAAGTTCATCACACAAGGAGCAAGTTTTCCACGTCTACTCCAGACACTGTTTGGCCGCATGAACACCTTTTGTATGGACTCGGTGAGCAGCTCTCCAGGAATTCAGAAGGAACCAGGATTCATTTAACAACCGAACCCCTCTTTCATAGTGGCCAAAGAAAAGGTGCAGAGAAAAACACAAGGCTCCCATAAAATACAGCTGTAATATAAACGTGGCATAACTGTGGAGAAAATATCCCTGGAGAAATGCTCTCCCGACCTTCACCAGTTCCCTGGTTACTGAGGCACTTCCACCTTGTGATTCACAGTGGTCAGAGCTGCAGTTCTTCGGGGGCACAAAAGGAACCAGAGGAGTCCCAAAAAAATCATGTTCTCACTGTTCCTTATCAATCCCGTCCTTGATAAGAGATTAAAAATCCAGTCTACAGATTTAATCCAGTCTACAGATTTAATGTGTTCAATTTTCATCAGACACATCTTCTCTAGAGATCAAATTTCTGCAATGCAAGACGTGGATTCATCACCATCCTTCCCAAACCCCTCTTTCTTGGTGTTATTTATTCATTTTTGCTTTTCGAGAAGTACTTGAGCAGAATATTTGTTTGTCTTAGGATAAAAAGTCACCAAAGGTGGACAAGTTAGGGCTGTGTTCTCTCCCATTTCCTTGCCTGAATTAGTAGTTAAAAACAGATAAGACCTCGTTTTACATTTATACAGTTTTGATATAACATTGATACCTCACTGTTTTCTTCTTTCTGTTGTTTAAAAAACCCAGGAGACTGAGGTGGAGACAAATCTGTAACACTCACACCACAGGGATTTTTAAAATGTGTTATGCATCATATCTGTGGACATGTTAGAAAAGGAACTAAATCCTCCTGTTTAATGAATTTTGAAGTTGTTACATCCATTTGTCAAAACCCAGACTAGCTTGTTACAGAAGCAATGAAATAAAATCCTTTTCCAAATTAAATATTCTCTAGTTCTCCAGTCTAGCCACACATTTTAATTATGACTCTAATGAACTGTAAATGTGACATCAGAATTCTTGTCTAACACCAAGAATTTGGCTTTAATTAAAAAAACAGAATTATACTAAGAAGATACGTTTAATGATTATAGTGCAATTAAAATACGCAACCAAGCTTGCATAAAGTACATAATCTTGGGATATATTTGCATAATGTTCTCTTTGTTTAACTGGAAGTTATACTAGTTCCTAACTCTGTTCTCCAAACTGCACCATGGATAAACTTCTCCATAACAAGCCTTTTGCAGCACCTTGACTGAGGTTCCTGTGACCAGATTCCTGTTTCCCCTTCTAACGACGCACATTTAACATCTTTATCCATTTAACACCTTTCTCACACTGAGCATCTCCTGCCTCAACTGTTCAGAAACGATTGACAGATCAATTTGGGATGAATTTACACCATATCAAAGGGGGGTTTTTGTATCACAAATATGGGGGGAAGGGAGAGTGAGAAAAAGAAATTCTTGTCTCGGACCAATTTATGCAGGTTTTGCATGGGAAGGAAAAAAAAAAAAGGCAAAATTATTTGAACCAGAAGACTTAAAGTATGTTGCCCATATTGTGGGCAAGGAGAATTTAGTATAATTTAGTCAGGATTTGGGCTTTCTTTCTTCCCTTCAGCTCTTGCTCACAATTGCATTTTCCAACCTTTCTATTAAAAATGCTGAGGTAACCCTGGAGATGTGAGGGAGGGATCAAACAGGAACATCTCAGTGAACAAAAGACAGATTTTCACACACGTGCCACAGAGGTTTTATACAATCTCTAGCAGCGCAAATCACCATTTCATCTCTGGTTTCAGTTCGAATTCTCTGAACATGGACCTCTTTGAACTGTCCAGAGTTCCTTGAAGGATGAGCACCACAATTTTCAAAAAAGGTCATCGTTGCAAGGAGGGAAAAGCTGATTAAGATGTGGAATCAGGGCCTCAATCAACCTGCAGGAAAAGCAAATACATGCATTGCACCGCGTGAGGTTTTCTAAAAATCCTTCTATTTAAATCAAGTGCTTTAGAGTATGAAAAGTGGTGGTCAAATCTCTAAATATTTCAACTTAGGTGGAACTCAAATCATTTGTCTTCATGGGAAATCAACTCTCAGCTGCCTAAGTTTTAGTAAACTTTGCTATATTCAACAAAATATAGGGGAATTTAAGAAAATCCTACCTCCTGTGGCCATGCATACTTTCTTTTGTTCTCTTTTTTCTTAATTAAAAATACCTTATTCCTAATGTATTAAGCTAGCCTGAATTTTAAAATTCTCAATGGTGATAATATAAATAAATAAAAAATAATAAAAATTCATAGCTTAAAAGAGAAGAAGCATTTCTCACTTTTATGTGAGAATAAAAAATATGACTTTAACAAGAATATAAGTCTTTATCTTTGAAAAAAAATGTAAATTTTTTAAGTTCAACTCCATTTGAAATTACAGCAACCTTGGTTGGATGTTTTCTTTCCTTGTTATGAATTTGGTGACTTGACTTTCCATTTGGTATTGCAGAACATGTGTCTTCAATTATAACCTTTTTTGGGGGGGAAAAAAGTATAGACACCATTTTATGAATCTATTTGGACCAGTCAAAAGTCTCAATGAAACAAATTACTAGGCTGTTTTTGGGGAGGGTTTTTTGGTTTTTTGGGTTTTTTTTTCCTAGGAAGTCTTTAAATAAATATTATAAATATAATATTCAGATATAAATATTAAAGGGATCACTGTCCACAAAATGTCATCCATTGAAGGCCACCAAATTTCATGCCCTGTAAGGGGTTTCTCTATCAGCCCTTTCTTCTCTCCAGGACTAAGAGGTACATTATTGTATCATTAAGTGTTTTAATAAGAAATTAAGTCACAAATACTTTTAAAATCTGGTCTGCAGACTTCAAAATCATTCAAATGCTTTCAGGTATAACTCTCCAGCTGTATTTAAAAAATGTTTTCACTCCATTCACATTCAACTTTTTCATTTTTATAATGGATTGGAATAATATTCATTTCATATCTGTCATGTACTTCTATAAAAAGTCAGATTTGATCTCGGGTTCAGGTTTTGGAGACAGCTCCTTTTCTCTCCCGATTATTTTATCTGACTGTTTTAGGATTGCAAAGCTCAGATTGTGGCAGCCAGTGTGATAAAATCCATGGAATCAAGAATAGTCAGGCTTATTTCTTAAAAAAAAAAATCCAACATCTCATCAACTCACCATTTTCCTGCATGTGTTCAAAATAACGGCTCACAGATTCCCATAAATACTATCAGAAAGAAAAGTGAAGAAATGTCACATAAACTCTGTAAAAAAGAAAAACCAGTGTAAAAGGCATTAATTCATGAATCTACATCCTCTGAACATGAGTCAGACATCAAAATATCCCCAAATGTGTTTTGTATAACATGGGAAATCTGACTTAAGAACTATTTCTTCTTGCTTTCATTGTAATTTAAGGAGGAAAAAAGAAGTGAAAACGTAAGCCATAAAATTATTTCCATTTCCTGCCACAGCTTGGAATAACCCCTTGTTATCCAAAAGAAATTATCACGTAGAACAGGATCCTGAGAAGTTTTGTCCAGCTGAAAGGGCAATAAAATCAATAATTTGGCAGTTATATCTGGAGGTCAAAATCCCCATTTCTGTAGGTTACAAGTGATGCTGGAGAGGCAAAAGTGCATCCCTGGAGTGTCAAGAACTTCAACGTCCTTGTGGCCCCGGTTCTCTCCCAGGCAGAGCAGAATAACCCCAGGAATTTCACTAAATCACTCTTGCAATAACTGAGAGCAAAGAGGCTCCTTCGGCCTTGCCTTTGCTCCCAGAGAATAAAGACTTTGATCCATCACTAATTAAAGCTCACAAGGCACCTTTTGGGGAAGCCTTGGGATGGTGGAAGATAACTGGAGACCTGTTCTCTTTGCATACAGAACGATGGAACCTGCAAGCATTTATTTAAAGCAATAACGAGCTCTTTGATCTCTTTAATCACATAATCCAGAGAAAATGATTCTTGACCACTCCAAGAAAAAGTTCCAAATGATTAGCGCTAACTGTACTTCAACAGAAGACCTGTTTTAACCCTGATTTGCCCTAAAGACACTGTGCTTTTAGCTTGGAAAGGTTTCCTTCAACCAAAGAGAAATTAAATTCATTTTCATTCTAATTTGTTCCATTTCTTTCTCATTTCAATACTAAGACTGACTTAAACAGAGCTTTAGCTGAAAAGTTAAAACAATTGGGATCAGCTCTTTCAACTGGACTTTAAGAAAATTGTGCTCCTCTAATTTTTCTATTTTTTTATAATCAAGTCTCTAACACACCATGTGGATTTAAAGGAACAGATTTGAAACTATAATTATAAATGGAGGCTTTAAAAGTTCAGAGTAGCAACCCAGCTGTAGTATTTAGATGGAAAGTGTATTTGAGGAAGCAAAGTCCCACAGTCTTGTTCCTAACCCAGGGAAGCACCAAAAATATAATGTCTCTTAGAAGCATCCCTGGCAGTGGCTGCTGAAGAGTGAAAGTCTTATTGCTTCAAATTTATGAAAGTACATTTCTTGTTGTTAATGTTGTTTTCTTATTTTTTACTTTTTTGTCAGGTTTCTTTCTAGAAGAAGAAGTTTTAAATGTCGTTGCAGGACATTGCTTCGGTGCCTAATTTAAGTTCCACCTTACTTCACTCCATCCCAAAGTCTTGGGAAAATAAAATTTAAATCCTGTAGCCTCTTCTAGAAACCAGTTCTTCTGGAGTGTATTGATAAATTTCAGATGTGAAGTCATTTTGCCTTTCTTTTTAAAATATAATGTCTTTATTCAAAGTAGAGATTAATACAACAAAAAACATATGTGGGAATACTCATGAGTAAGATCCAGCACTGTTTCCACATTTTCTACAACAGCTGCACCCATCCTTTTTAATTATCTCACTAATAATTTCAGCTTTGTTTTATATGCATATAAGTCTAGTTTTAAGGCTTTCTCCAGTTCAACAGTGCTACAAACGTAGTAAATATAAACATACCTTTACCTTTGCCACAATCCTTGTCCTCCTGCCTTCTCGAACTGTCAGGGCACGATCCGGTGGCTTGTGTGTGAACCCCCAGAAGATTCACTCAACCAACAGCAACTAGAAAACAAAGATGTAATTCTGCCTGTGCACTGATCTTTGTAGCGTCCTGTGCTCTGAGACCACAGTAACCTGTACACTCAGTGTCATTCTGTTGTTTGCCAGATGATGACTTGGAGCGTGATGTTACTACAAGAGTACCATAAATCACATATCGCTGTCTGGGATCGTGCCCAGATATTCCCAGGAGACCCTTGGCCTTGTGAGACAGCGTAGCACGGAATGTTGGCCACTCTGAAACTGAAAGTAATCAGGCAAGAAACCTCCTGAATAAATGTAAGTTGTTCTCAGCAGAAGGCAGCAGCGCTCCAGTAGTGTCCCTAAATAATATTCCTTTCCAAATTCCAGCACACGGCTCTGACACAATCCTCATGACACAAAGGACTTCGAATTTTACTTCAGCTATTTAATGCTCTCATTGTATTTTCACGGGTAAAACCATAGTGAAACCAGGTATCTCAGGTATTTGGCATAGACCAAGGAGTGAAGGCACAAGAGGATTTGTGCCTATTGCTGACGTTACACATGTTCTTGGAATAGCTCAACAGTGAAAGGTGATTCCTATATTTCTTTCACGAGTATGAAAGTTTGATAACTCAGCGGCACCACAAGTGCCTCCCAAGTTTGAGAGTTATTATGGTCAGTCATGAGATAAAATCAGAATCACTTTTTACTGGTGAAATATTAAATTTATTTGAATTTTTATTTTTTATCGATTCCCATTCCAGGAAGAACAGGCAGCTAATAAAGCACTCGGGAGCTTTTTGTCTATCCTTCCATCTTCCCATGTTGAAACTAAAACTGTTGCTTGAGGGATTTTATACATTCAATAGAAAAGCTCAGAAGTACTTTAAGAGGAAGTTTATTTAAATGTCTAAAATATTTTACTTCTCATCTGTTAAAAAAAATTTGCTTTCCTTTCCTTCTCACTTCTTTCTCTCTTTCCTTCCTTCTTCCTCCTCTGGCTCAATCTTATTTTCTTACAGCTTCTAACCATTAGAATTTTTAGATGTAACAAGCATTTTTTCTTCATAATATAGTTATAACTTTCATCCTTCACAAAATGAGTAAAGATTAGAGTTGATTCTGATAAAATTGTAAAATAGAGTGGGCTTGAGCTGCTCTATTTTTAGTCCTGGTTTAACAAGGTTTATAAGTCCACGGATGTCCTTGAGGTGAATAAGACACTGTGCTTTGTGTGTTTTGTGCAGGTGAACAAGCAACGAGTTGAAAACAAAAGATCAGCTGTTATGTGAAAATGAAAAGAAATTAACTGGTGTAAAAAAAGACATCCCTGATGAAAACACGCATTTAGATGAGTAAAATTTCACGAAAAGAGCCTTGACATGAAATGAATGGAGGACGGACGATGGAGGATGGAGCTCTGCAGGATGTGGTGGTGGGAGCTGAGGTGCTTACAGGCATTGCACAGGTTTGGAACTTTTATCTCACACTACGTCTTTAAATAAGTCCGCACTCCTGCTTTAGATATTACAACCACCAGGTTAAGCCAGGATTTTCACACCCTGTTTGTACACAAAACTCATTCCACCGCGGCACGAGACGCCGCAGCTTCACAAGGCGACAGCAGATGAGCAAAAAGTTCTTGTATTTCAAAACTGGATTCCCCCGGAAACTAATTGAATTTCTGGATTGGGGATTTAAAACTCCAAGTAATGCATTTTATTAGTACAACGGTTGCACACAGTGGATTTTGTGTTCCACTCCTGTTAACAATGATGTTGTGCCTCTAATCTGCAGTGCCCTTGTAACTGCTCCGTGGTGTGGAAGGCTCTGACTCCACTAAGAGAGTCAGGGATCTGGAATGCTTGATTTCCTTCCAATATAAGTCACACCAGCTGCCTGTTAAAGCCCTTCAAAAGAAGGAGCTTCTGGATTTGTAGGCACACATAAACCAGAGATGGGTTCTGAACAAAGGGTTTAGCTCGGTGCGACAAAAAGCATGGGGTGACAGAGAATTATCCTGAAATCAGCAGGGTAGAATTATTCTGAGCTGTGAAAAATTGAAAGAATTCATATAACATGTTTCTGCCACACTGAACTATGAAATGTTTCCTTAGAGGAGTCTTAATTACCAGTTACACCTCATTATTTTTACTTATAAATGAAAATTCTGGCCCAGATTCATGGGGAATTGGCACTATAACTGGATTGCATTTCAGGGAAGAGAGTGATCTAATAGCAGAGATAGAAGATAAATACAACTATTTACTCATTCTGAAAAGGCAAACCTTGACTCCTTGGGAATGGTATTTTCAAAAAGCACTCAGCACTGCTTCATGTTCCCCTGAAGTCACATAAAACTCCTACTCAGTTGATCAGACCATTTCTTCGCACACTAACTGCGGTTGATAATTATTAAAGATAACTTGATACTTTCCCTTGGCCGTAAGAGAAACGAAGAACCTTTTCTTTCTCGTGCTCCTTTTTCCATCTAGTCAGTGGCATAGTTTCCAAAATAACTCCTACCTGTTCCATGACTTCCTGTCAAAGCAGGAATACATTACAGCACACAAAAGATAAAATTCAAAGCTTCCCTCAAGAAGTGAAAGAGACTTAGATCTTTTTTCCCTCAGTTCTTAAGCCTCACTTTTTTCCTGAGGGAGAGGCCTTACTTTTTCCTTTTCTGAAGAGATCGAGACAAGGTTTACGGATGTTCATTAACTTTGACCCCTCAGTTAGTTAAGTAACTCCAACCCAAGAAACAGTGAGAGACAGAGGCATCAAGGGTCAAAAATAACAGTCACAGACAAAATCTACTTCCTACAAATCCTTGGAGAGAAAAAACCCTTCAGACTCCTGCTGCCAGTACCAGTGGTGGTGTTTTAACTCCCATCCAAAACTGGGAGGAGTTCTTTGCAGGAATTCTGTCAGTGCCATTAGGTGTTTGGCAAATTTATCTACTGGGTAAAAACCAGTTTGGACCCAGAATAAATTGTACTATGTGACTCTTCTCAAGGGTAAGAAATCAGCATTGGGGCCTGCCAGGAGAACTTTTTCAAACAGTTCAAGACAGCGCCTGGAAGGCTTAACTCAGGTAAAGAAAAATTGTTCATTAATTAAACTGTCAAACCCACTTCATTAATTAATTTAGCCTCTCATTTGTCATCACTGTGCATTTTATTTTGCCGCTTTTCGGTATTCAGCTGAGCTCTGCATTTAATGGGAGCAAAAATATTTCTGTACAGATCCTAAACAAAGGCACCCATGGAATGTATCTGTAAATATATGTATATATGCATTAAGAAACTTCATGTGATATTAGATTTTCAGCTGTTTGGGTGCATTTTGTTATTTTTAATGAATGATGAAAGGAAACTTTCTGTTTACATAGCTGTTCATGAATTTTAATGTTACACTAGAAGGAATTAAACCAAAAAGCACATTTAATACGGCAAGACTTCCCATAGACAGCTCTCAATGATATGAATATTTAGTTTGCAATTTTTTGGGAAACGATATAATCAAGTCTTCCCCAGTCTAATACTGGTATAATAAGCAATGAAGTCAGGATATGCAACAAAGCCTTTCTATAAAATGGAGGCATAATTCAGAGGTGCATCTAAGCTTTAAAAAGCTTAAGAAGAATTTTAATAATCACACGTTACCCCAATAACAAATAAGCTGAAAATACGAAATAAAAAATGTGAATAATAGTGATCATAAGCGCAGCAAAATTTCACGGCAGTATCAATTCATCCTTTTGTTTAGAACACCTCCTAATTTTTCATCTGAGTTAGTGTCGGTCATTTACAGAGAAGAATTTAAGTCCTCTTTCAAAACACACTTCTCATCATAGAGAGCTTCCAATTCTGCTTCAACATAGTAATTTTATGTTTTGAAATAAACACAAAGCAAACAACTACCAGGTTCAGACACTTCATGAAAATATAATAATAATTTCTGGTTTATCAAAACTAAGGTCAACAAGAAGACTCAGACCACCCTGATGACTCAAAAGGATGACTCAAAGGTGTTTATGCAGACATATTTCAAACACAATAATGATTTTTCATTGGTATAAAAGCCATTTGAGTGCTAGGACCTTCTGGAAATTCTGGTCTCATCAATCTAACTTCAGGAATTCAAGTACTTTAGCAAACACTCATGACTTAAGTCTCTCAGCCCAATGAAGGAGTAGTGTTAAACTAAATCAGCAGCAGCAGGCTTGATTTATAGCAACTAAAGCAGCAGAAATCTAATGAAATATAACAGTAACAACTCACCAGTGAATCTGCACAGGTTGGTCACACCTGATTCTTCCCAAGTTCTATCTTTAAAGTTCATCTGACAGCAATTTTAATTACCAATATATTTAATTTGTCAGCAGATTAGCTATTTCCCCGAGATATATTTTACAGCTATTACTTACCTTGTAAGAAATATATGGAAATGTCTTCTGTATTTTTTGTAGAGAGAGTTTTCCTTGTTTAGGACAGAATTTTTAATAAATGTATTCTGTGCATGCCTTTATTCTTAAGTGCCTGTGGTGGATATTCTCCTAAATTCAAGATAAACTGTTAAAGAGCCTTCTCGCATGTCCTCCTGATGACATGGCATCCTAAAACCTGCTGAGTAGTAAAAAAAACATGGTTTAACACATGGTTATCTCTAGGCATGGTCCCATATGCTGCTGAAGATCAAAAAACACAATAAATTCTGTGAGAATTTCCTTTCCTTAGAAGAGCACAGTCTAAACTTGTGGTCCTATATTCATATATCATTGTAAGTTCATTTGTTTTAAGCCTTTCACTTCCTACAGTGAATATATATTTACATAGATAGATAGAGGGGGATCTTGTGTTTATTTTGTTATATTTTGTGTTATATATTTGTTTGTGCTTACATATTCAGTAATTGTGATCAGCCAATCATGAAGATGAAGATCATGAAATCATGTACAGATGCACTGGGGTATGTTTGGAAAACACAGTGAAGACTTGAGAAACATTTTTCATTATTAAATAGAAGCCTGGAAAACCCTTGGGGCCCCTGATCCAACCCTGCAAAGACATGAGTCCTGCTCAGCTTTCCCCTGTGTAGTCCTTCAAGCTGACTTTTAAAAATGAATCCTTCTCCAAAGTTACGAGATCTTGCTAATTTTTTGTTTGTCTTTTAACTGGAAATGATGTAGACTTCAAGGTTTTGTATGTTGAGTTATTATGACAGTTTCAGTGATGAAATCAAAAATTAGTCATAACAATCAGTCGTGATGCCTTGACCAGAGACATTTAAATAATACCAGTGTGACCTGAGGTTGTTTGTGTAAAATTCTTTGTATCTGACAGAGACATTCAGTCAAATGATGACTTAGAACAGCAAAGAGGCAGAATTTGAAAGAATTGAATGCAAAAAAGAGCAAATCATTCTTTTAAACTTTCATCTTACCTGAATTTTACTAGTTCTGTCTAAAATTTCTGAGGATAAATCAGATAGTTTATATATTTTCAGAATGGGAACACAGAGAATCATGGAAAAGACTGGATTAGAAGGGACCCTAAAGCCCATCTGATTCCATGCCCCTGCCATGGGCAGGGACACCTTCCACTAGCCCAGGTTGCTCCAAGCCCCATCCAACTTGGCCTTGGACACTTCCAGGGATGGGGCAGCCACAGCTTCTCTGGGCAACCTGTGCCAGGGCCTCCCCACCCTCACAGCCAAGAATTCCTTCCCAATATCCCATCTAGCCCTGCCCTCTCTCAGTTTGAAGCCATCCCCCATGTCCTCTCTCCACATCCCTTGTCCCCAGTCCCTCTCCAGCTCTCCTGGAGCCCCTTTAGGCGCTGGAAGGGGCTCTCAGGTCTCCCTGGAGCCTTCTCTTCTCCAGGTGAACCCCCCCAGCTCTGCCAGCCTGGCTCCAGAGCAGAGCTCCAACCATCAAAGCGTGTTCATGGCTCTTCTCAACTTGCTCCAGCAGCTCCATCCCCAATATCAGGGATCCCAGCGCTGGAGGCAGCAGGTGGGGTCTCACCAGAGCAGATCTGGGACCTTTGTAACTACATATATCATTCCCAAAAATAAATGCTGACTCCTGTAGCTGCCTACAAAGACTTTAATGTTGGGTGTTATTCTGTCTCTTCAAATCCAGCTGATTTCCATACCACAGGATCTCCCTGTCTCCTGCTCTTCCCTTCTTCATATGACTTCCTCCTGCATATTTTTCAGTAAGTTGCTGAGCAGAGACAATTTGCTTACTACGAATTTTTCATCTAATCATTCAACTTCAACCGATCTTCAAAAATAAAATAAAATCATAACTTGAAAAGTGGCTACAAGAGGAACATAAACGTGTTTTTCTAATCTCACATATGAAAAAGGCTCAGGTGGTTAAGTCCCAATCAGTCACCAAGTACCACCCAGTGGCTCATTCTCTCCCACTCCTTAGGAAGTGGAGAATTAGATAAAGGTCAAACTAGTGGGTTAAGAACAGTTTAATAGCTGAAATAAAGTAAAATCTAATAGGAATTATAATAGTAATAATAGTGATATAATTATAACAGTAATATTGTATATTATTATTATTATTAATAATAATAATAATATATAAACTCTATCCCAGCTGAAACCAGCAGAAAGACAGAAGAATGTTTCCTAGACAGTAAGTCACTCCTGGAGCCAGATGAATAGCCAAAAAACATGACTGCAAACAGCAGGAAGCATTTCTCCTTCCGGCTGCTTTTTTGTCCCCTGTAAAGTATCTCTGCAAACCCACCCTCCCCACTGTGTGGAGGTGGGGCTCCAGTTCCTCCTGGTGGATCATGGCTTCTGAAAACTTTGGAAATTTTCCTGAGGAAAGTTTGATGAGAAATTCAGTTCATAGCAAGGCTGGTTCAGGAGAGAAGAAAATTCCTAAAATACCATCAACCGAAATTTGTGCCTCTGTGAAGTTCGTGTCATTTCAATGCTTTAGTAATTCTGACAGTTTACGTGGGGAATGAGATTGTCTACAGTAAAATATATAAAATATCAAAAGAGTAATTTTACCAGCAGATGGACCCAGAACTCCAAAATACTTTTGTTCTGATCCTTTCTTTAGTATCACAGATTCTCTCCTTCCAAGTTCTAAGGAAGTCTCATTTATGAAAGGAGAGATGTTTTCCTTCTTACAACCATTTAAATTGGGAAACTAATGAAATGTCCTGCCTACTCTTATATTTTGGGTTTCATTGTATTTTCCTTCTCCTGTTTAGACTTTATTCTACATAACAATGAGTGAATTCAAAGCCTGTTTTCTGTGAAGACTCAAAACATTCTGGTCCACAAAGCACAGCCAGGAGACCACCTGTTCTTTCCTTTTCTGAGGAGCTGAATGCCAGCCTTGCTGCTTCACCCTCTTTAAACTGAGCAGTAATTCACTGATCACCGTCACTCATTCATTATTCATTCACGATGTTCACTCACGGTTCACACATGATCTACCCAACCACAGACACTAATCTGTCCTCAGGTTGTGCCTGCTCTGCCTTGCAAAGCCAGAGAAGCTGGGGAGTTTGCAGGACTGGCTGTAGGAGGGACTGCAGCAGGGGAGGAACGCCAAAGTGGAGCATCCGCTCTCCAGTGTCAGCCCCTCCCTCCTGCCCAGCAAGTACCTGGGGAAAACAAAACCCAGACGGGGTTCCCTGAGCACCAGAGTTCCCAGGCTGCCCCAGGAGCAAAGGAACTATCAACAACTGGCAAATATTATGGTCTGTGAACAGCCGTGAACAGGAGACACAAAGCAGTTCAAAAAAACCCATTGCAGTAGAATAAAAAAATCCCCAACAAACTCTATTTAGCCCTCTAAATAGCCCTATTTCAATGGAACAATAATATCCTCTCCGGTTGGATATTTATCATGTTTTAACAGAGAATCATAGAATGGTTTGGGTTGGAAGGGGCCTTAAAGCCCATCCAGTTCCACCCCCTGCCATGGGCAGGGACACCTTCCACTGTCCCAGGTTGCTCCAACCTGGCCTTGGACACTTCCAGGGATGGGGCAGCCACAGCTTCTCTGGGCAACCTGTGCCACACCACCCTCAAACTGCAATAAATCTGTGGAAGTTTAATACAAAATTGTATGGAGATTGTGCACGAGATGTAATAATTCAAATGTGTGCATTTAAAATCCGGTGTGGAGACAGCGGAGTTGCCAAAAATCAAGGTGATTGCAACAAATCTGAGATGGGATCTGATAAACCTGCAAGAAACCAGTAGAACTCAGAGAGTAATTAATCCCACAAATACACAACTGAGGTAGTGACTGAAAGTTGTTATTAAAATGAGATTTTAGCAATTTATAAAGACTCACCAGTTACAGTCATGGGCTGGACAAGACCAAAGGCAGATGACATAATAAACGATAGTAAAATATGTACCTAATAGTAAAAAGTATGGACTTATTTTAAAATATTTAAAAATAGTAAAGAATACATAATAATCATAAAGAATAAATAGTAAAAAAAATAGCTAAAAGTATTTTTAAAATAGTAAAAGGGACGGTAAAAATACAGAAATTTTCCTCAAGAAATGGATAGAAGCAAATGGGAAAAAACAAACAAACAAACAAACAAAAAACCTACTGAAAACAATAATTATGTAAAGATAATTAAGCAATAGAGAAGACTGGGGAGTTGCCAGTGCTCCAGGTCTTTAAGAAGAGGTTAGATATGTAAGAGAGATTAAAGTAGGCTATGAAACCTGCCTTACAACAGAGATAGAATGAATTATCTTTTCAGGTCTTCTCCAGACTTGTCAGTCTAATTTCAGTATTTTTATATTGCTGGTATTTGCAAGTTCCTCTTTTTTTTTATGAAAACATTTGTTCAGAGGACAAATAAATAAGACATATATAGACATAGTTCTGAAGTCTGTACAGTCTGTGCAAGTTTCATTATTTTAGGCTAAATATAACTATCGTATAAAAAGTCTGTGACTGGAACAAAAAATACCCACAAAATGGCATCTCTGGAACAGAGGCAAAGGTATTTCTTCATCTTAGTCACAAACAGAATAATATATCCCAGGAAAAAACCAAAAACAACCACAAAAAGAATAACAAACTCATAAGGTAGCTCTGTCCTCCCCTCAGATACGTCAATATATTTGTTCTAAAATCCAAGTATAATGTAAAATCACTACGATTTTTTAAAGCCAAGTAAAACATAAAATCACCAAGGCTTTTTTTATACTGACTTCATCGGTTTGAATGTTGCTGTGAAGACCCATCAGATCTTGCCTGTTGATAAACCGGGATGATGTGAGACACAAAGCCTGTCTCAGAGCGGACGATGGGAACACATTCCTAGTTTTAAACCTTTCTGCGCACAGCTGGAGATATAGATGGAGACAGGACTGGACCCGTCTCTGGTTGTGCTGCTGAGAGACATCAGCATGTTACTGGAAATCCTTTCTGCAGCCAGAATACCAACAACTAAAACAACTGTGCCGAAGATCTCCCTCATTCCAAGCCACCCTTCCACGCCGGGCGCTTCAGCCACCAAAGGGTTATCTAGAAATTCCCTCAGCAGTCACCCGGCACGGCTAACTCACTTTCCAACAGTTTTATTTCTCTTATTCAGCGCAGATTTTACCCTTCTCTGCCTTTAGCATCTGCAGAGGCTGAAGAACCTCACGCCAGGCCCAGTGCTGTGGGTTATATAGGACACTCAGAATATTCCTAGTACCTTTTTTGTTACCCTTGATTATGGGAGCTGATTTATCCACTCACTCATTCTGTACAGACTCTTTCGAAAGCCCAGTTGCTATCAAACCCACTGGCAGATTTCACACATTTCATGGAAAAGTAAAAGATTTACGTAGAATTAAGTCGCTTCGAGTTTAATGAAAGATGTATTTGAGAAGGACAGAGAGAAGACTTTGAATATTTGCAAGTTTAACCACAACTTTTGCTTGCATTGGGCAATTTTTCAATCCTGGTTGCCAAATATCTTATTGCCAAATTAATTTGGGGTCAATAGTTCCATAGCTCAGGGCTCAAGGTGCAGCCACTTCTTAGTTTTCCTGAACTGATACAATTGCTATTAATTAGTTTAATTTTCTTGTTGAGTAAAATCAAGCTATCAGTTTTAATGTCTTTTTTTTATTATTTTTATTTTAGTACAAAAACAGTTTAGAGGCTGAGCTACACTTCTAAAGATTTACAATGGTGTAACCTCAAGGACTTGGTTACCCTGTAAAAGCCTGCTTAAAAGAGGTATAACTGCACCTCCTGTACTCCTATGCTTTTTTACCTTCCTTTTTTAGACCTAAATAAAATCAAGTGTGAATAAGTCAGAATAGGAATTAATCACAAAAATCCAAATTATTAGGTGGGTTCGGTTTGAAATATGGCATTGTGATTTATACCATAAAGATCCAAAGCCAAATCCACAAATAACTGTATTAATCATCATATTCCATTAATCTATTTAGGAAGTAATTTATTTAATTCAACAGTTTGAGGGTTTAATTTGTTTGGGGATTTTTTTTGTTTCTATAATTCTTAAGAAACTTGGCAAAGGGAAAAAAAAAAGGTCACTGCATGTTTGTCTGCATTTCACAGCCCTGCCTCTATGATTGTACCATTTTAAACTAAAGAGAGTCTGTCAGGAAAAAGAATGATATATAACTTCTGGAATAATGCTGTCTTGTCTCCCTACAACAGAGGCAAACAAGGAAGCAAGGAAGCAAAATCAAACCTAGAAAATGCCATCGAAAGCAGGATCTTTCAGCAAAAGTGGAGGGTAAATAGTATTAGGCCACGTATAAGCAACATTTAAAAGTGGATACAGCACAAGTGCTCCATAAACTGCAGTTCCGTGCAAATTAACAAAATAAATAGTAGCATAAATGGTGATAATTACATTGTCTTCACTAATCCTCTTTCTGCAGCTGTATACAATACTCAGCCTACACTCAAATACTGAGTAAATCAAAGCAAAGTGAATTTAATAGGTCTATTAAAAGTGTACTGCTAATGCATCTTTATATAACTTTGAACAGCAACACCACTTCTACAGGAATAAGGATAAATATAATGTGTCCCAACAAATAGCAGTAACTGATTTTAACAGGCACTTAGACAGAGAATATTTGTTTAGATCAATATCCAATTAAGAATCCAGCTATTCGGAGTCTACACTTTGGTTTCGCTGCAAATTACGAAAGCAAAAGCTATTAGTAAATCTTATTAGTTTCATGCTGGTCTCTTGAGATTTTTTTTTCCACCTGAATACTTTGTGTCCCTTAAAAGATAATTTTAAACACAGTGTGATATTGATTGTTTCAAGGCATTAATGTGAACTGATCAAACACAGGCAAAGAAAATTCTACTGTATCCATAGCCAAAGGGGGACCCAAGGTCTGTCAACACCAGAGGTTAATTTTTCCACTTTACTAAAAAAATTAACATCTAATCAGTAACTCAAGAAGAGAATGGAGCCCTACTAACATTTGTGATCATGGGCTCTGGGTAGTGTCACAGTGAAGTAGCTGCAGCAGCATCATGAAAATATGAACTTCAAAGACTGTGAGGGCTGAAGGTTTCTTATTTTCAAGGAAGGCAGAAAGAAAATAACTCCTTTTTCTGTTTTTTTTTTTCCCTTCATTCTTTGTGTTCCTTCTGCCTAAGTGACTCATACTGATGCAGACCATACATGCTGACTTCTTTTATGGACTGAATAATCATACAGGATGAGACGTGAGACTAGAATTAGTTTTCTTTACTGAAATAGCTATAACCCTTCCTACATCCAGCAGTTCTTATTTAATAGAAAGGCACTGTAAGTTACAATGTTGAATGAAAATGATGAGATTTCCACTTTCCAGAAAAGATGCTAAGGTCCTGGAACGTCTCCCCTTCACAAGGTGAGTTTTTAAGGCACAGCTTCTTTCTCTTCAGTCCTCCGACATCAGTCTTTTTATAGAGGAAAAGAAAAAAATTCCTCCTAGGCTTCAATATTATACCCAGAGGTAGCTGGAATGTTTCAGTGAAGGGATTCAAAATTAAGCACCACAACTAATTCCTCCTTTTCACTTGGTTTTCCCTCTTGTGCCTAGATAAGAGATGGACTATGGCTGGCTGAGTCCCCAGAGGGATGAAAACCTCCTGTGTCTTTGCTGCCTTCCCTCAGCTAATAAATGTCAATTGACATAAGTGGCCTAGTGCTGTCTGCTAATTAGACCATCACTTATACACCTTAACGAGAGCAGTCTGACAGCAGGAACACGGTTAGGAAAGGAATCTGAGAGTATTCTAAAAGAAACATTAAAAAAATCTGCTTTTCTTCATTATATATATATATATATACATATATATAGTTACAACACAACAGCATTTTTAGTTGAAAACAAAAGGACAGAGTTATTTTTATTTCATGATCAAAATTCCAGCACATCCCATCATGTTTCCCAACTAATAATTGTTTTGCTGAATGATATGAACAGCACATCATTTAGTTTCATAACTCCTCCTGATTGTCAGCCCCTTAGTATCAGACAACGTTCACTATGGCAACAGAATTCCATAGTCATGCAGAGGCTGTTGTAGCAAGAAAAAGAAGAAAGAAAGTAAAAAAGGAAAGGAAAAAAAAAATAAATTATACAGCCTTGGTAGAACTACTGAGAAAGACTGGCCTAATTTCTTTATATACTGATAAAATTGTTTGTCTGCCTCAGACAGTGTTGGATCAAGGGTTGGACTCGATGATCTCAGAGGTCTTTTCCAGCCCAGCTGATTCTATGATTCTATGATCTACGCTCTTCAAAAATGGGCATTTTAATTTTTTTAACATAACCTGGTTTCTTTAACTGGGTGCAATTCAAGGCAAACCAAAGGAGGATGAAAGCCATCACTGACTCTAAGAGGTTTGGGATCAAAGACTGCCTTTATAGACAGTAGGGGAAGAACAAAACTTATTTCACTATCAAATATAATCTTCTGCTCACTTCAATAACAAAATAGTGTCAACACTATTTTATGGATTCAGTCAGAATAAAAATTATAAGTTTTTTTACAGGATGCCACTCTTAGAATTGTAAAATCATGGAATGGTTTGGAGTGGAGGGGACGTTAATGACCATCTCATTTCAAACCCCCTCCCTTGGGCAGGGACACCTTCCACATGAGCACGTGTGAAGAGTCACCATTGCCTGTGAAAGAAATAGCTCCTGTTTACAATCTCTTGAAGCAATGAAAAAGAATGGTTTATGTTATCCCTTTCTTTATCCCATATATCTTTTCCCCCCAATATTTTTCACACTATCTTTCCCAGTCAGTATTGTGGGATTGTCAGCTGAAACCACCACTGTGGCCTCTCGGCACATCCAAAATCAGTATATCGTAGCATTTATAAAAAGAAATGGTCCAACGTGTATGTCAACAACTTCCACTCTGACAAAATTGAAGTCAACTTCATCTGAGTGAAGAAAGGAATTCTTTCCAACAGTTGCTACTGTTCGCACTTGAAGGATGTTTATTCAAGGAAATGTGAAGGGTACTAGAGAAGGGAAATAGCTGCTGTGACATAAAAGCAAAACTAGAATGATGGCCTACTTTGCCTGGAGAGACTGTGAATATCATTACTTGTAGTACCAACCACGCTGTGCCCTTACCTCCAGTGACAGATCCAAGCACTGGGGAATCCAGGGACAACAGCGTTACCTGGAGCGACACCGGCACCAAACAAAGCCTTCTGAGGAGGTCACTGCACCAAGAGCATGAGAAAGCAGTATCAAATGTTGTTGGGGGTGCAGACATTGAAATCATCACAAATATTAAGCACGAGGCAGGAAGATGCGTTCTTTCAGGAGCTCCACCTGACTCCCTGGAGACCACCAAGTCCCACCAACTGATTTTTTGCTACGAAGGAGACTAAGCAAAGAGGCTGGATCCCAGAATGGTTTGGGTTGGAAGGGATCTTAAAGATCATCTCACTCCACCCCCTGCCATGGGCAAGGACATCTTCCACTAGCCCAAGTTGCTCCAATCTGGCCTTGGACACTTCTAGGGCTGGGGCAGCCACAGCTTCTCTGGGCAACCTGTGCCAGGGCCTCACCTCCCTCCCACAATAAAGAATTTTTGCCTGATGTCTAATCTAAACTCACTCTCTGTCAGTTTGACTCCATTCCCCCTTGTCCTGTCACTCCATGCTCTTTTAAAATGTCCCTCTCAATCTTTCTCGTGGGTTTGTGCCACCCAAGCTTGACTAATCTTTTCATTGGCTGCGTCAAGAGAAACCGATGAGCAATATATCAGCTTCTTTTGAAATCCAGATTCCTTTGACCACTCAGTTGGCCACATTCACGGAGCATTAACACTCCAGTGAGTGTCTCTCCTCCAAACATTCTCACCTGTAAAGATTTTTAGGATCAGGGAATCCAGACAACCTTGTTTCTGCACTCTGGGCCATCTCGAGCCATTCACAGCCACGAACTTCATCTTTGCTGGAGAGAAGAAGTTTTTAAAACGAGGTGGGAACTGAATAAGATTATAAAAGGATAAAGTTTATTATGCGCTGAGCCCAGAGTTCCTGACACTGAACTTTGTGGACATTGAGGTATTTGTGATTCAATAACCTTTTGTGCACTTTATAGTGTAAAGGACATAAAATATCAACCTTTTTTTCCCTTATCTCATATGACTGCATCTGTCACAAAGACTAACTTACTGATTAATGTTCTCCAAAGATATTCCCTGAACTTGTGTTCAACTTATTGATCATTTTCTGACATTTAAATAATTTTTTTGCTCTTACATCTTCTACACACATGCTGCCTGCAAGAACATGAGAATATATTAAATATTATGTATAATATAAACACAGTAATTAAAGTGGTATCTCCAGTTATTACTGGAATTAAAACAGTGTTTTAGCTAATGTTGTACCAGCAGAGGCAGAACTAATGTCTGCATCATTCAGGGGCTTGTAGCAAAACAGTCAGGGGCTGCTCAAGAGATATGATTCCTACTTTAAAATGAATTTATATGAAGCAAATTGATTAATTTTTCATCATTTGCATGAACTTGGATTCAGTCTCCAAAATCACTGTGTTGCCTGTTCAAACATAAACAGGAGTATAACTAAATAACCCTGATTTAAATCAGAAACCTTTATATTAGAAAGGAAATGTGCATTCTTACGTTCAATAAAAAAATTGTTCTCTTGAACTAAATTAGAGGCTGGTTAAAAAGATTTGGGCACATTTGTATGTGCAGACCTTTACAATTGTTTTTTTTTTCTTTTGAGAAAAACGAAGTTTTGGTGTCTCAAACGTTCTAAATTGTCTGCCAACTGTTCATAGCCAGTCACAGAACAAACCAGCAATATGAGCTATCTAACTGCAGATATGAAATGGCATCTGACATTTGTGGGTCTCTTCCAATTCAGAATATTCTGTGATTCTGGGTGGTTCAGGGATTTGAAACATAATCAAGTCTGACCATTATTTTTAGTTCTTCCAAGTCTGCTCATTTATATTTAGAATGACATGTACAAAAGACAAAGTCTGTAGCCAGCGTAAAGTAGACATAACCCACCCCAAGAAAAGCGCTTTTCTTTCTGAAGATGAAATTTTGACCTATATTTCTGGGATGCTAGAGGAAAAAATTACAGCAAAAATTGTACAGACAGCTCAAGCCACGACACATACTATTTTGTGTTCAATAACAATGCTCAAGCAAATAACAACAAAGCCCAAATTGTCACATGTCACCTTTTAAAAGGATAACACACACAAAATCAACAACAGATGACTCCGTGCTCTGCTTCTTTCCACATCAAATGTAAGAAAACTTATTTGACTTCAGAGTGCAGCTCAGATGAAGTAGCTGACACGATTTGTCACGGTTTAAAGCTACACAGAGTCGTTAACATGGCTCAGCTCGGGCTTTGTGGCTTGTCATCAACTTCATCTTCAGAACAACCTCACAGAAACGGAGGTCAGCCAGTCTTTGTTCTGCGGAGACAAGACACAATTTACAGCTCCAAGATTTTGGAGCCACTTCATTTAACACTTCTCTGACAATTCTCAGAGAGAGAACTGGATGCCAACCAGGAAATTTCGATTCTACATATTCAAAGAGCAGAAGAGACGCTCAAGATTTTTAACTACGGGTGTAACTGTTACCTTGCCAAGGCACAGCTCAACCTTCAAACAGTGGATTTAGCCACATTCAGCACCTTTTTGGTTGTAGTTAAATATTTCAGGGCTCTGGCTTGGATTTGGACTCAGAATCATTTCCAAAGAAGACTGGAAGCAGGTGTTTCTCACTTTTATATGCAATTTGTTTAAACTCCATGTGATCAGTTATATATAATTTTTGCTTCTTATGTATTAAAACAAGGACAGTTCTCAAATATATTGGGCTTCAGGTCTTTCTCATCCACCAACAGCCATCACTGCAACAAATACAAAGAAATTTCAAACTACTTTGAAGATACAAAAACCTGTTTGAACATTCCTAAATCAAGGCTTTTTCCAAGGTATTGACAATATTCAATCTCTGAGGTAGAAAACCAAAACTGGTTCCCAAAGATATATAAAACAACAAAAAGTAACGGTAAAGTCCTAAAAATCTTTTCTAAAAGTAAATAAATTACATTCTGGATATTCTAGACTGTAGCTTTTTGAGGAACAAACTTGACTTTTTTTAATTTGTTTAAAATAAGATTCCCCTTAGAGATGCAATCTCATCATGAAAAGTATATAAACATTGAAAGTCCAGAGAGAAAAAAAAAATCACATCTCTATGTTTCAACTGTGTTTTGTTAAGGGTTTGTTTGGTTTGATTTGGTTTTTCCACAGTCCTCAATTAGCAAATTAATTAGCTGTTTGAAACCTCAAACCATATGCAGGGCCTCAGCTTCTCCCTTTTTGGTGAAACAACAGTAAATGAGCCCTTTAGTGAGTCTGGACTTCCAATTTAAATTTCTGAAGCATTCAAGGAAGTTTTTCCCACTCCTTTAAGCACTGAATGATGACAATTGACCCCCCAGAAGCCAACCCTCTCAGCCAATGATTGCCAAGTGGGCAGGAGTGACCCAAGACTAATGATTTTAGACAACAATCCCCAGAAAAATGTGTGGTGAGCAAAGATAAACAATGTCAGCTCGAAAGGGTGACATGATGAAAGGCAGACAATAATGAACAACGTCAAACAGAGATTGCCAAAAAGATTAGGATGAGCAATGTTGCATTGTTCGGCCGGTTTAAGTAAATGAAGATAAATGACACCAGACACTGATTAATGAGCAAATGGACAAATGGGTAAGATGTTGAGTAGCAACATGAATAAAAAAATTGAATATTTTAGTCTTTTTTTTAATAGGTACCATAAAATACAACATGACCATACATCACAGCATAGTTTTTCTTCATGTATTTGTTCCTTAATTCTGGGATCATTCAGCCCAACATGGTACATATTCTCACATAAATTGCTTTCAATTTCATCCCCAGGGCCTCTGCTTTCAAGACCTTTTGTTCTCATTCTCTACCCCTGAAGACTTGTAATTCCCGTTCATTAGGAAAACAACAAGTCTGTGGTGCCCTTATGGATTCTGTGGGTTGAGTTTTCTTTTCAAAAGAGTTGCATGAGGGGGGCTTAATCAGTGTTTTCAATGAGCACTTTTCACAGTACCTGTGAAAAATAAGATTTGCAGTTATGAGAGTAATGGCTGTGGAATACAAACAACAGTGAATCTTCTCTAAGAAGAGAACTTATAAAGAGTTTATGTAACTGATTCTCTGCTGCTGATGGTCTCTCAAATGTTGCCCAAGAAATCCATGGGAAGTCAAACCTCTTATGATAAAAAGGGAACCCTCTATAGGGTGGTACCTGGGCTGGTCTGTGTATGACATCGGTTGCAAGTGAACAATTCCTAAAATGCTTCTTGCTTTAAGTCATTCACCCTTGCACATCGGTTTTGAGAAATACCATTTCATAGCCTTGTGGAGCATTACACATCAGTGTGAGGGAGTTTGGGATGATCTGAAGGAAACCCACCAAATCTCACAGTCACAACCTCAGTAACTGGTGATCAAATGGCAATTACAGTTCAGAGGCAGCGAGCCTTGTGCTCCACTGCCCTTGCTCGTAGTGTACCAAGTTTACAAAGCCCCAGAACCTTCCTATTTCCGTGTTTATTCCACCCAGGACAACAGTGTGAGTGATACAGAAGGAGAGACTCATTTCACTGCATAAACACGAGCTACAGCGGTAGGACACAGAGCTCCCATGAAACTGTCACAAACAATTTCCCTAAGAAAGCACTGCAATAAATATTCACCAAACGGAGATTAAGCAGAAGAGATCCCAACCAGCTGTTGGGCTGAGAAGGGACCAGAAGTGCAGAGCTCTCCCATCTTAATGTCACGTGTGAATGACACATTTTTAGTGAGAGACATTAAGAGGGAATAAGTGACTCAGGCAATTCCCTCAGTCAAGAAGTTTTGTGATGCCATTCCTCAGAAGAGCAAAATGAGGACCTTTGCCTGAGCTAATTACTTGGTGCATGATTGCAAGCACTAATGTTAATGTAAAGTATTCCAAAATTCTGTACCACTCTTTACCTGGTCTTCTGAATGAGATTTATCTTTATCAGTCAAATTGGAAATAAGGAAGGATGTCACACACATAAAGAGTCTGACTTTGAGAAGGCTGAGAAGAAAGCTCCTGCTTTCCTCATTCTGGAAATAAAAATGTGCTTGAAAATACTTAGAAACAAGGGAATAGATAAATTCCTCTTCCACAGCTGTGATGCCACGATATGTCTCGTTGTCCTTGTCTTTTTTCATGCTAATGATCTTCCAATGGATGAAGAATTAGTTTTATGTCTTTCAGGTAGCAGGTCCTGAGCAGTAAAAAAAGAAATACAGGATTCTATAGAACCATAATTCTACTGAAATTATCATGAGTGGACGAGGACAATATTTTAGCAAATAATTATTTAAACAGTAAATAAAAACAGTATGAAAACTCAGACTAAAACACAAAATCAAAATTCTAAAAAGCAGAGGCTGATGTTCAGTGAGGCTGAAGGTGTGAATCTGCTCAGGTGTGTTGTAGGTGCTACATCTAAACCAGCCACTCCAGCTCTGCCTCACAGTAGGAAAATAAACATTCTGAGGGCAGTCAATTTAACAGTGATGAGCCTCTCTGTCAGCCAATTAAAAGAGCTCGTGATGACCAGTTTAGATGTAGATATCTACCTTTTAAATGTCTGGTGAGATAAATTTTCCGTAAGGTCTCTGTCACTCAAGTGTGGCAATTCTCAGCTTAACCTTTACGAAAACCTGAGTCAGAAGAAAGCACACGGTGAGTTAATATTTTCAACAGCTGGAATGAGGAGTTCGCCCTGCTTGGCTGAGAGCTCTAGGAAAGGGTCATGCACAGAGCATCCAACACTATTCCCAGTGAGAAGTTTATTAAAAGCATCTTAATGTCAAGTGAAAGCCCCTTTCTGTGAACAAAAAACTAACAGTGTTCTCTGAAACTCCTCATTCAGTCAGTCAATTTAGAATTTTTTGGAAATATAATGGTAGTTTGAAAACCAAAAGGAACTCCTGGTTCAGTGCTGGCCACCACACTGCCCTTGGGAGTTTCTAATCTGTCCTTAATGTCCTAGCTGCCAAAAAAACCCCAGAGTTACTATCAAGAATGTGCTGTTAAATATTTTACCATCTCAAAAAAAAAAAAAAAAAAAAAAAGGCAACATTTAAAGAGTAAGCCATAAATTCCCTTAATTCCAACACAGTGCAAGTCTTTCATGCTCACACAGATTCCTCTGGGCATATTTCAGACCAAGTGGCCTTTTTCCTTTTCTGCTTCCTTACACAATAGTTGTGGTGAGTCACTTAAGAATGCTTGAATAAATCACGTTGAAATGCTTATGAATATCTCTTTTCCTCATGATTTTCTATGGCACAAGCCTGCCGTTACTGAGGCATTACAAATACCTGAGGTAAAAAGCCATCTGTGGATCCAGACCCCAAACTGTAGCACTTTGGGTCATTACATTTTCCCCCACGTGTGCTTTGCCTCAAATGGGATAAAGATGCCATAAGAACCCGACAGCTGATGTTCAGTTGATATAAGACATCCTTATTGCAGCAAACTGAAGGATCTTTGGCAATCTTAATTAGCAAAGAATCCTCCATCGCGAAGGCTACAATTTATTTCTTCATTGGACCAAAATCAGGTGAGATGACACCACACTGATCACAGTTCAGATTAAATTGAAGTGACAAGTTACTCTTCTCTTTGCTGTAGTGTCTGTCCTTCGCAGGTGCCAAATGGCTGCTGTGACTTGAGCTGTTCTCTTGTGCTACCGAGTGGACACATTTTCTTAACTCCAGCTCCATCCACAATTTGTATGTACATATAATCTCTAATTCTTAGAAATCAGCCCACCTTAAAGTTTGGAGTCCGATCTTTAGCTTCATCTCACAATAAATGGATGTTCGGTGACTGTAATGCCTTTTCTTCTGATGGTCAGACTAACACAAGAGAGACTTTCTCCACTGTGAATTGAAAAAGAAAATCAGTGTGAAATTTCATCATCTCTTTCTTCTTAACCTTTGGTAACCAACTGAAATGTGCTGCTATAGCTGCCTGCAAAAGCATTAATGGTTCTATGTTTTAAAAGTGGCTTTTAGAAATAAGGAACTTTAAAAATTCATTTATAGCATAGCAACTCTAATTGGTACAAACTGCAGACTGATTTTACAGAAGTGTCCTGAGTTGCCCATTACAGCTTGCTGAAGCAATATATTTCCAAAGCAACATTGCACCTCATTCTGGAAGATTCTTTAATTAATTTGAATGCTGAAGCACTGCAAAAACAAAAAACACGTTATGCAACATTTAGTTTCACTGAGCCATCCAGCAGCATAATTTTTACCAGTTTCTCTATGTTCCCATCGTGTTCAATTCTGTTCCTTGTATGAGAGTGCAGATGTCTGTGCCTTTTCCCCACAGCTAAGGCTGTTCTCTAATATAGTGTAATGGCCACAGTTTAACCTCCAGATCCAGGACAATTCACTTGTTATGGGAGGTTAATAAACTTTTTTTTTTCACATTTCTATGGAACATTTACTTTCAAACACATACTAGTGACTGAGGTGTTAATTCAAAACAGGCCTTTGAACAGCTAGGAAGAAAATGAGAAGGAAAATCCAATTTCACAAAATGTGTAAAACTGTGTAGAGGGGAAAAAATGTCATTTTTAGAGAATTGTCTGCAGATGACTTTAAAATTCGCCTCATAGACACACGATGGTGTTGGACAGAATGGAACCTCGGTGCTTTGCCTAAAAGCAAAGGCACAGCGGCCAAACAGTCAGGATTTGGGAGAAAAGGTCTATAGACCAGGTCTGTGCTGTTTCTGTTCCAACTTGGGGGTTTCAGAGCAGCTTTTCTGCTCAGAGCACTTCAGCGCCCTCACACACAACTACACCCCAACTCCTGAGCCCCATCCTCGGTGAGGATGTTCCTCCGTGCAAAATCAACCTGCCCCGAGACTTCCAGCTTGTGCTGAAGCACCAGGAACGGCGAAAAGCCTTTTCTGTTCGGCACATTTCAGGGGTAAATAAATAAATAAATATTGGATACTGGAGGAAAGGGGGAATTTTGAAAGTCTACACTCAGATGCAACCACCATGATCCTGAATTTCTCAGCTTGCCGTGCTGGTCCCAAGCATTATTCAACTCTTTGCCGCCAGAAACTATTTTTACTGATCCTTTTCTCTCTGCTGAGTACAGGATGCCATTTTATCAGAGCCTAGAAGGACTCATTGTTTCCACGCAGTGCTATGGGTGGCATTTGGGAATAGGTGTTTATTCAGAGAGAACCGAAGAAAGAAAGAAATAATCAGTTTATCAGCAGCCGACAAAGCACACACACTGTGATGATTAATATGCATTTGAGTGGAGAACTGCTCCTTTTGCCATTAAAACTTGTATTACTTAAATCACATCTTTCATCAAAGTCTTCTAATTGCACTACAGTTTGTGATCATTTAATTATCTGTGTTTTCTGTTCAAGATGGTATCTTGAAAATATACCGTATATATCAGAGTACTTCTTCATTTTTAAGTGAGGGAAAATGAGTTTTTCCCAGAGAAAAGCATTTTCTTCTTGTCCACTTTGGGCTATAGCAAGTTAATAAATGCAGAATATTCTCAGCTGATCAGCTGAAAAGGCAGTCATCATAATTATAAATTCCTGCTGCAGTTTAAGGTTCACAGGACAAACTCACAGTGGCTTCATTACAAATTCTCTGTGATCTCTTCATACATTTTAAGCACCTGGGATATTTGCATTTCTGATTTTACTGGTGCAGCCTTAACAAGAGAGATATATCCCTACTCACTATAAACTGGATGAGGCTCTGACTATAATTTTTTGTTGATTCTGGGAGTAACTGAAGAGAAAGAAAGAAATAGATGTTGGAAAAAAAAATAAAAGAAAGGTAAAGACTGGCCATTGCACTGTGACTTACTTTGGGACTTCAACTCAGCTTTCAAGGGATCACTTCTTAAAGTCAATGACATTATTTTTCAGATATTCTTTGTCCTGCTCCCAATGAGATGTTCAGGATTTGGGGGTTCTGGCAGGCCAGTTATGAAAGAAAAAGAAATTAAACCCCCTCAGTTGAGTGCCTATACACTCTAAGGTATGTTAGGTTTGTTTAAGCTCAGTCAGATGAACAGTGATTTGCTGCTTTATTAAATTTAGGAGAGATTTGCACTAAAGAAAATCTAAGTATCCTTGGAAATCAGGGTTTGTCAAAATTTTCCTTTGCCCAATTAACACATGATGTAGTTCTTTCAATGGGATAATTATGCATCTATTTTTTTCTATCTTTTATGCATATATGTTTGTAGATAAAAATCTACAGGAACAGACAAAATAACACATTGTAATTAAAGTGGTTAAATGAAAAATACCTCAAAATGAAGTTAGTGACAACAATTTTCTTCTTACCTGTGAGGTTTTTTGGTATACTCAGTGCATTTAACAATATTTGGGATCATATTTGGCTGGAGATCATTCCATCTGTCCGATTAAAGCACTAGAGATGATGGATGGGGTTTTGACATACGTGTGAAAAAATCTATGTGTGATAAAGATTTACATAAAACACAAAGATAAGCTGATAAATGCAATTTCTAAGAAGATAATAGATTTTCTTCACATGGGTAAGTGTCAAATGCTCGTAACTATGAAACATTCTTCCAGACACTTCAGTTCTCCTTACAGCATCATCACCTCTATAATGACAATATTATTCCTTGAAATATTTTTACAATGATAAAGAAGGACTGGATTTAATGAAGAGGTAATTAACAAGCTGTAATACCTAAACAGCCCTGTTTATGTGGGGTGCCAGATTTTTTATATCCTCATTTTAGTCAGCTCTGACAGCAAGTCTCTGGCTGATGGTTATGCCAGTCATAATTAAAACTCTTTCCCATTACATTCATTATCACAACAGATGGGTTGCTTTTGAGAGTAAGAGGTATCAGTTTTATATCACAAAAAAACCCCATTATTTGTGCACTGTATTCTTTCTGCTTCGTCCCTTTGTTTTCTTTTCAAAGAAAAGGAAGGATCAACACAAACACAAAAGCTCAGTATTAACGTAAAAGCATTATAGAAACCACAAATAGAATGGTTGGAGTCTGAAAGTTAAACACAGGAATGTCATGATAATATTCTGCTGTAACCTGTATTTATAGATCAATTTTATAGTATAAAATCATAAATTTGGAGAAACATTACCAGTCATCTGAGATGATTAGCAGCCAGTCACTCAATTTACTTCTACCACTGATGCAATCTGGGTGTAGTAAGTCTAATTGAGAAATCAATGTCAGCCTTACCTTAGAGCTATTAAGTGTTCAGACTTTAATTTCCAATAGAATAATGTCACCTCAATAAATTAACTGTTTTCTTTTTCTTTTTGAGAAATGAAGAGCATCCTCCATGCCTAAGTGATGAAAAAATGAAGCCAAGACAAAATAAATCTTATAAAACACTGATATGGAATAACATTGAGGAACAGAAGTGGTTTGTGTATTTGGATGATTTTTGAAGGCTGACTAAAGCCTGAAAGTTCACACTTCTTGAGCTCAATACACAGGCTAGAAAAAGGGATACTCATCATTCAAGAGCAAAACCTGTCTGCATCTGATATCATATTTGCATTTAAATGAGAAAGGGTTTAATAAGACCTGCAGAGTTGTTTGGAAGGAACAGGTAGGAAGCCAACCATATTTTCCTTTTAGATCTTATGGAAAACAATTTTACTTAATTACACAATTATCTCAGCCAGCATTTTTTTAGTGTCTAAAAAGGAGCAGAGAAGTGTCTGAACTAACAAACTGATGAGCTGAACGGTTCATTTGCTCAGCATCTTATTTATTGGAATGGCCAGTCCTTGGCATTCCAGGCAGACGTACAAAACACTCTGCAGTAAACAGGTGTTGAACAAGTTTTCCACTGGAAAGGTTTCCTCCTTTCCCTCCTCTGGAACACGCTGTGTGCTCTCCATTTCAAATTTCCAACGTTTGCTGGCTCTAAGCCTGTGCTCAGTTGTTTAGAGCTGCCAGCAATTCATCACTTCAAAAAGCCAGCTCAGCACACTTGAGCCATCTGAACTATTTCCACTGCCACCATCCCCCATTATATTTGAGAATATAACTGGGGGAAAGGGATGACTGAAACTCTCCTTGCTAATATTGCTGCTTCCAGGAGGGAAATAGTATTTTTCTCTTCTCTTCTCTTCTCTTCTCTTCTCTTCTCTTCTCTTCTCTTCTCTTCTCTTCTCTTCTCTTCTCTTCTCTTCTCTTCTCTTCTCTTCTCTTCTCTTCTCTTCTCTTCTCTTCTCTTCTCTTCTCTTCTCTTCTCTTCTCTTCTCTNTGCCCTTCCCCTCCTCTTCCCTTCCTCTTCCCTTCCTCTTCCCTTCCTCTTCCCTTCCTCTTCTCTTCCCTTCCCCTCTCTCCTCTTCTCTCCCCTCCCCTCCTCTCCTCTTCTCTCCCCTCCTCTTTTCTCTTGCCTTCTTTCCCTTTCTCTTCTCTCTCTCCTCTTCTCCCATATCCTATTTATTCTTTCTTATTTTTTACGCTCTTCAAGATAAAAGTTTTTGACACATGTCCTAAAACCCAATTATGTGTCAACCTTTTAGTTCAAGATACACTGGAGAATAACTAATTTAACAGTGCAACTGGTTGTGAGGGAAGGGTGGTTTGCTTAAAATGGATGGAGAACAAAGATATTATTTATTGTTAGCTGAAGGTGTAGGATTCCTGTTTGCAGTTCAGTTTTCTCAACACATATTCATAATTTACATACAATTCCAGATTAGTTCTTAAATACTTACCAGAGTTATTAGAGGAATGAAATCCAGAGGAGACCTCCAAGTGATGCAGGAGGCAGGGTGTGTATTTGTGGGCTGCCCTGGGTAATACACAGGACATGTCCTGAAAGTTCTCAGTGGAGCAGAGGTCCATTTTTAAATCCACCCAAACAAATGTTCCCCTTGCTGCTCACATTTTTAATCCTTTTCTGCTGCTTCTGTAGCTAAAAATTGAAAGTAGGTCATGCTGCAGAATTACCTGTTACAGACTCTCCATAGCAGCTGGAAAAGGAAGAACTGGCTCAGCAACTTGAGAAAATTAATCAAAACCAAATAATCGTAAGATACAAGGCTTTCTTCAAGGCAAAATTAACACTGAAGTCACAGAAGCAACGCATAGGACAGAAACTCTAACTGAGAAGTTGATAGAACTCAAAAGAAATTGCAGATGCTCATTTCCAGGTGAAAACTTGAAATTAAACTTTCCAGACACTACATTTCCAGAGATTAGAACACTGAACTTTACATATGAAGCTCTGATGAATATGAAACCAAACGAAATGATTCCAGTCTTCTGGGAACTGACTAATTCCAGCCATCTGTAATCTGGATATTTATAATCATCCCTTGCAGTCATTTTGAGAAGTCTGTGCTTGAGAAAATGGAGCAATATAACACTAATCACCACTTTACCTGAGCCCATGCACTCAGGGCACAAAGAAATTGTGCTGAAATTCCAATCATCCTGCAAAAACGGATCAGAACATATCAGGTGTCCTGGGCACCCACTTTTTGATATTTGCTGGTCCAATCTGGACCAAATGCCACAAAATCTGGGAAAAATCAGAGTCGTTGTGTGAATACCAGTTACTTCTCTTTTAAAAATATGATTATACATACAAAAACACATGCACATGTATGACCATACATTACATGGGCACTCTGCTGTGTATTATTGATACGTGGTAGCATGAGAGAAACATTATTAATTAATCCAACAGAGAAGAGAGATTACTAATGGTCGGTTCCTCACCTGGCTAATAAATATAATTTAACGTGCTATTTCATGATGGAATTCTTTAGAGACTTCCAATGACTCCGTAACTTTTAGAACCTTCACCGAGCCTTTCAAATATAATGGATTCCAAAGCAACACTTCACTAAGAATTCTTTTACCTTCCCCTTTAATTTCGCTGCTGAATTCTCTGCAATAAGACACTGGCTTGTGCATATATTGCATGATATAAACCCCTGCATATAACTAGGGCTGCAATAAGGAGTAAATTATGTCACGAGAGCTGCAGGTCCTTAGTTTGGATTTTCTCTGGGAAGCAAAGCCAAGTCCCAGTTGCAGCCCGTCAGCGTTCCTTCGAATTGCCACAACAATGAAGATCCCTTTCACCTAAAAGAGCGTCACCAAAATGGGACAGGTGGTTTCAACAGTTTCTAAGAACTGCTAAATATCTCTGGTAATGGGGCCATGTCACTACAAGGATGGCTTTTTTCCCCAAAAAACCTGGTCAGAAACCAAGTTTAGTTATTTTAAACGCAGTTCTACTGGTTCATCAATAAATTCATTGCTCATCTCAGAGCTTGAGTGCAGGCGCTCTTCTGAACTTGAAGTTAGAAAATGTCAAAAAATACTTCACTGTTCAGAATAATGCAACAGAGAAGGCAACAAAGAAATAATAATTAAAAAAAAAAAAAACCAAACACTGGAATGTTGAAAGTTTGCACCAACTCTGAAAGCAAATTTCAGAGTGTAACTAAGTCTTACTTTCTGAGGACCACAGAGGTTAAATTAGCCACAAACTACTCCCAAAGTTTACTGTTAATACAAGCAAAGCTGCTGTGCCACCTGGTGAACATTTTCATATGCAAGAGTCTCTTTTGCTGTATTTATCAATATAAAAGACTGATTCAAGTACTCTTGGCAACCTTTGGTGGTGCCTGCATTAAGACATGTGAATAGTCGCAATCAGTAATGAGAGACTCCACTTCTGTCACTACAGAGTACTGGTCTCTTGTCAGTACGTAACTAATGTTAGTCAGCAATGCATGTTTTAATTTTAGAGAAAATGGAGAATTCCTATTTGTGGCATGTGGCAAAAAAAAAAAAATCTACAGGGATAATATATTTGATTAAGATTTCACCTCGTTCTCGGCTCATGAATTGACCACAATCAATCGTGATCGGTGATAAAATTACAATTAGATGACCAAACTTGATCATTTAAATGGATTCTCTTTCAATCTTTGTTCATTGAATGTTAAATAATTCTTGGCCCATCAGCTGAATGAATCAATTTGTTAAAAGTATTTAATAACACTCTGATACTAAATGTTTTTCAAAGCGTTAAATCAATGCTATCAGACATAAAGAACACAAGATGGGTTATTCTCAACATTTAAAATCAAATATCCATTATATTCATTATATATCTGAAACATCTGTTCTGGAAATACGTTTTGACAGTACTCAGAAGTTGTTGTTTTGGCCCAAAACAACAACCAACTGACACCAGATTTATGAATCTGATCACAAAATGTCATTAATTCAATCAAAATGAACTCACGACGAAATTACCTTAATCCCAAACAGGACCCAGACAGGTCTGGCCTAATGTGCATTGTGCTACTCCAGTAAAGAACAGGAAAACCCACCAAAATGTGGGAATCTCAATATTCTTACTTACACAATATAAACATTGTTTGGTGGCTAATTATCCTTTGTCCTGATCACATATTTTTACCTAAGAGAAGACAACACCTTTTAATTTTAAGAAGGTCTTGATTCACATTTCATGCTCTAGAAAATCCACCTTCCCAGAGGACTGAAGAAAATATTTGCAGAATTTTAGAGAAGGTCAAATCTTAAAGTGTGTCTTAGCCCAATATATACAGGGTATTTCAGTCTCTTAAATTGTTCTGTTATCTTCTTGAATTCAGTTTAAGGAAAATAATTTTCTCCATATATTGTCTCACCAGTTTTTGCTGATTCACTGATCCTGCTTTTAGAATTAGTTAGTTTATATTTTCTCCTGACTCCACTGCATTTCAAGTGTTGGACCCACTCCTGTTTATTTATCATTTTTGTACCAAAGGTGCATAACTTCTGCATGAGAATAAAACTAAATTAGCCCCTTTATACAGAGGTCTAAATTATTTGGGCAGGTTATTGTGTTTTCTAATAGAAAATAGTATCAGATTTTGGACACCTTAATGAACTTTTTGAATAACCCCAAAATAGATTTTCTGCAGGACTTTCATTAGGTGAAGAACAGCTGCATAAGTGAGTTATAGTTTTCAACTTTGCTCCCATTAGAAATCATTTTTCATAGAGTAACCAAATAATATTTATTCATAAGAACATAAATCTTTTTTGGCATAGATGTAAAGATTACATCAGATGGCAGGTATGCTTACACAGGCTTTCTGTCTGGTATCTAAGGCATCAGCCCTTTACAGAAAGTTAATTAAAGTTCAAAACTTTGTGACAGAAAGAAATTCCTTTCCTAGAGATTAAAAGTTTCAGGATGAAAAATCTGCCTTATATTAAAATAACAAGGCAAACTGAAGGCCTTGTTTGGATGATACACAGGAATTTTCTGGTTTTCTTTTGGTTTTCTCTTCAGCAAATGCTCCCTTCCCCCTCAGCTGCCGGGGGTTCTTGTGAAGGGGAATATCCCAGTGTGTCTTTGATTACATTTACAAACCCAGTGTGATATCAGGCCGTGGGCACGAATCAGCTACGACACATCGCTGCCAACTCCCAGGTGGGCATGTCTGTGTCACCTGCAATCCTTTTGTGATCACTTTTATATGTTAGAAAAAGAGACTCGTTGGCCAGCCACGGCTTTGTCACCACCCATCCCATGCCTAGGGACCGATGTTCCATGTTTCTGGGACTGATTCCAAGCATTCCCCAGCTTCACTCCAGGTACAGCCTGGCTGCCCTCACTGAGATAACAACTGGTTTGGGTGGAAAACCAGTGGGTCTGCTCCTTTTAGAGGATGGAAACTACTTCTCACCCAGTCCACGTCTTCCAGGATTTCCTAAATCCCATCTTGAGCCAAAAGGCATCACCTTTAGCCTGGTCATGAATTTAGGTCTTGTCAGACACACCATTCTTTCTATTTTTAGAAGATTCTTGCATACAAACTCCTCTTGGCACTTTGATTTACCTCTCTGCACCCTCCTTATTTCCAAATGTCACCAACACAGGCATAATGTCACTGCTGTTCTGCTGAGTTCTATTCTCTCTCCACCTCAGGCCAAGGTCAGCTGCTTTTGTCCCAGAGTTATTTCTCTGAGTTGGCTGCCACCTACAACAGCTTTTCTGTTCGTACTGAGCAATTAGTTGTTTGCCTGACTGAGGTTCTGTGTTTGGAAATCAATAGTAAAATTCCTCTTTTCATCAATTCAAGCTACTAAAATGCAGAGATATTCATAAATTCATTATGGAGGGAAACTGTGTGAAAAAGGCAAAAAAATAGAACTTAAAAAGACCGTTTTATTACTAAAATTACAGTGCATTCATAAGTTACCTGAAATCAGTGCTAATACCAAATTCTGTGTCAGAGTCTCAGGGACACCAAAAGAAACACATCTCCCTATTTTCTTTTTGTCCTTCTCTTTAATTTTACAGCCTTTGCAAACAAATAGCATTCATCCTATACACAATATTTCCCAAAAAAGCGTTAATGTGTGGAAATCCCTATCATGATACATCTGGGAATGCGACTTACACCCCGTGCAGGTTGTGCTCACCTAGCAGAGGTCCAGAATGCAGCAGAACAGATGGATAGTTGGCTTATTTTACGGAAGAGGCTTATTGACTTCTAAAGGATACAGGATTACTACAGAGCTAGAATTTCTTTTGGAATAAACTAAGAGCAGGAATGCATTTATGTCTACTGTGCATGAAGGAAAACATGTTTATCACATTACAACACTGAGGCTGGAGATAAGCTTTGCCATTTCCCTACAAGCAAATCCACGCAGCTGGGAAAAAAAAAAAGGCAAGTGCTGCCAGACAAGATACACGGGAGGTCTGTGCAACAACTGTGGTTGATTCTTTTTCATAACAAGAAGATATGGTTCATTACAGTTATGCCATTACCATACTCGAAAATGGAATGCTCCAAGGAGTAAATCATTGTTTATTATGCCTCCGAATTGCTTACGGAACAGTTCTTCCGTCTGAACCAGTTCTACCTCACACTTGAGGGGATTCATCTTATGAACCTGCTGTAATAAAATATAAAAGCATGCACCTCATTTGTGAGATAGATACCAGTCAACTTTATAACGCCAGATTAAAAAAAAGTGTTGTTTTTTCTTTCAGGTTGATTATAACTCACACCACCTCTTCTATTCTACCCAGCGATAATCTGAAGTTCTGCATGAGCTACTTTGTGAATGAACAGAAGAAAAACTCTCTTGGAACTATCTGGATTTTATCAAATTCTTCAGTACCGCCAAGTGCAAACTGTTGAAAATACTTTTCATCCAGGCCATGGACAGAATTCACCCTCTGTGTCTCTGTGTCCCTGGATTCCAAGATTTAGAACCAGGCTTTGGGTCATAAAAGGCTGCACTTAAGTGTTTCAGTGATGAGTGTGACAATCAAGGGGTTTAATATTGTTAACACACTCAGTCTTGTACTAAAATTTCCTCAGGTTTTTTTCCTTTCATTTCTGCTCGGTCAAGTTCCACCCTGTATTCTGATGTGGCAACAAACACAACAGTTTTTAAAAATATAAAAGAACAAACAGACCCAGATTCAGGTATTCTGTCCGGGAATTATGTGAAATAATACATATTTCCATTATTTACATAACAGAGGCATTTTTGGTTGTGTTTCTGGGAATTAGCGTTGCCTTAAAAGCTAAATAAAGACAAAAAAAAGCTAAATAAAGACAAAAAAAAGCTAAATAAAGACAAGAGGAGAAAATCCTCCACAGCCAACCAGAAATATCTGGAGGAGATGATGCCAAACTGTTGGATTAGCTCCATTCCAAAAACACCAGCAACCTGCAAACCCCCAGAAGGGTGTCAGAGCCAGGAAGGTGTCATGGTTACTGGACACTTCTACTAAAGGGAGGAGATTCATCTCAAAAAATGCTCAGAACCTAAAAATTAGATTTGTGGAATTCTCTCCTTGAGCAGGAATACCAATTACTGGCTTAGACTACACACCTAAATTTTAGGTGACTAAAAATAAATTAAAATTATCCCACTGGAAATGAAGGCCTGGCATAAAAGAGCAGGACCAATACTGAAAACAAGGTGTGTGTCATTACTGCCAAAAAATTTATAAGTCGCAGGAATACAATTTCCCATCTTTATAGCCTCATCTGTATAAGCATTTTTATAGTCCCTTCCATAAAAATGTCTAAAAGTGCTACATAAATATTAATGAATTAACCTCCCTGCATCCCCGTATGGTAGGTATTTATTTTTATGTTGTATAGCTGGAGAAACAATTGCAATAAAGCCAAGATCTGTGCACAAGTCCAGCTACCAATTCTTTTAGAGAAGCAGGAATAAATAATCCTGGACTCTTATTAGTAGGTAAAGAACCTCAAGGATGAGTTTTTATCCAGACATTATCTATGACTTCAGAGCAACGGGATTTCCAATGACTTGTCCCTTGTCACAGCACAACTCTCCAAAATCCAACATTTAAAAAACCTGGAATAAACAGGATTTGTTGTTGTTGTTGTTGTTTTGGGGTTGGTTTTTTTTTGGTGCTAAATTTCCATAGGTGAAAGTGTTTCCTAGAAATTGTTCTGCAGAATTTGTATCTGATGATGATATTTTGAACGTGCCAATTTAACCTTTTCTGTGTGGACAAACATGAGACTAATCCAAGAGAGACCAAAAGATTTCAAGGAGAAAAAGTGCAAGAATCCAAATTCATGCCTGATAAAAGAGAAATTACTAAAGAACTGTAACTCTTCCCACCAAAATAAGTTAAAAACCCATGTAAGGCTTCTGAACACAGTTTACACCAAAGAGATAAAAGACAAAAAATCTGAAAAAAAATAATAAAACCAGCTCAGAAATCATTCCATGGAAATACTTTCTCCTGAATGTTCTTTGAAAAGACAATTACTGAGTCTTGAAATGTGGCTTGGAAAAAGACTTTTACATAGTTACTGTTAGTTTTAATTGCTTTTTCCTCCTCTTTTTTTATTTTTTTTTCCCAATTTTATCACTATCTTTCTCTCACAATGCACCAAAACCAAACCCAAAGTGGCCAAGATACGAAGTGCTGTTGAAAATAAACATACTTTACTTATGACTCCAACAAACGTTTTCCTTAATAACTTAATTTCCTTAATAACTTACCTGAACACCACATCCTTATGCTCCTAATGGATTTTTTTCCCCATTATCTCATAAGATATCAGCAAGATATCATTTGTTGAAATGCACAGCAGTTAAATCTGTTTTCCTAAAAACAACTGACTGATCCACTGAGTGTACAACTCCAACACCAAACTTTTATTCCAACTTCATAATGACCTGCATGATATTGATATATAGAGGAACTTCTACCTCGCATCAAATTTATATGTGTCACCCAGAAATCTACTCAAGAGCATTTTCTTTTTTCATTTGATATCTAAAGGAATTTTTGATAGAATTGTTGCCAATGACATAGGTAGTGTATTAACATTTCAGACCATGGTTTGATTTATATCGACTCAAATCTACCTTATTTTTGATCTATATTCAAAGTCTCTGCGAATAAATCCAACGTTGTTCAAATAAATAAAATTTATCAACTGCTTCCAAATTCAATCAGAATTACTGTTGGACATGGCACTGGTGACCATCCCTGTGAATTGCTATGAAGACAAGACACAGCACATTTTTAATGAAATATAGACATTCGGGTTCCAAGCAAAGGAAATGCATCAAACATTGCATAAAATTGGATTCAGAATGGACAAAAATTAGAATGTGTTTCTACAGTGCACCTGAATTCAATGTCATGCTCTATGGAACTTTTCATGTTATAACAACGTAATAAAAAATTAGTCATTTTGTACATTAAGCGTGAAATCAGGGTGATTTCTCTTCAGCATTTCATCTATTCAAAATAACTAAAATACAAACCTTAGAGGACGAAATTTATAATTTTCCTAAAACTTTGATCTATTTTTAGTAGAATCTGTTTTTAGTAGGGGGGAGGGAAAAATCAATTCAGTCGCCAGTTGAATATAAAAGCAAAATCAGATACATTTTATCTGCACAGGGAAATCCTTGCATTGCACAACCACAGAGTCAGAGAAAAGGGTTTTGCTGACTCCAGGAGAATGAGAATTGGGTAATTAGGCCGAATCCTATAGCGCTTGTTTAGGATTTCAGCTTATGAGAGTAGTCTGTAAGTGGTTATTATTATGATAGGACACAAACCTATTATTTTCCCAAGCATTTTGTAAATGCACCGGCAGAAACAGCCCGGGAGCGATTCTCTGCCCTGAACGGTGGTTTGAAATACAGGGGAGGAAGATGACATGACTTCACAAAAACCACACGACCCATTACGGGCAGGAAAAGTAAAAGGTACTTTCCTTTCTTCCAGAAGGGCACAGACACTAAAACCAGAAGAATTTTGTGATGCCAGTGAGTCCTGAAATGGAATTTTGGGGTCTTGATGCATTTCCACTGTCAGCAGTGACATACCCTCCTTGATAAGATGTGCCACAAAATTATCCTGATCTCAAGGGCGGCAACATTTGCTCACAGCTTTAATTTAAGTTTATTTACTCAGCGTCACTTAGGCAGGAATAATAACTTTCTCACCATGATAACTTGCCTGGTTTCTTTTGTTGTTCTTTCGGGGACCTGGCAATTTTTGCAGCGCAAACACCCAGTTTGTGCTGTTCGTTTGTGATTATTAGATATTGCAGAGCTTCACTCTGTTCTCTGATGAACTGGGTGACAGGGTGGGGAGTAATTACCTGCCATTTCACTAATCCTTCCCTGAAATGAACCAAGACCTTTTTTTTTTTTTTCCCCTCTACTTTTTCATTTTTCTCTGTTTTTGGACAGCACCAGGGTTTTAAATTGCGAATCACCACCAGAATCTCTCAAAAGGCTCTCCTTAGCTTTTTGGCCTAAATCATCAGGACATCATTGCCCTCCTTCCACCATTTCTAATATACCTTTCCCTCTTATCCCTCCCTGAAGACCTTTTTGGATTATATGGGCTCAGGGAGGCTTCTCCTGTGATGCTTCATTGAAACATTTCCCTTTTCATGCTTTTGCACAATAGGAAGCACTTTCACTCCGGCTCTTTGCAAATGAAAAATTGGTTCCTTCTGACTCTCATAAAATACATGTGGGCTCCTCTTTGCTGCTGCACTGTTAATTCTTCAGAATTATATAAGGAACAACTTCTTATTAGGGAAGCATGAGCTTATTGAGATCAAAGCCCCGCTTTCAGCTGTGTTAAGGTCCCTTTATGCCATGAAAAGGTACTTTAAAAGCAAGTCTCAATGTCTCACACGAAGTGGATTCAGGGACTCATTTTTTTATAATTTTGGCATGAAATTTTGGTATTGTGGAACTTGTGGGCTGGCTCTTTTCAGGCAAATTATTTAAAAAAAAAAAAATGGAAGACATCTGACCTTGCTATAGAAGTATAAAAGGAAAATTTATAAATTTGCTTGTGGAGAATATTGTTCCTTTAGCAGAGTGGAGCCATTACATGATTTCATTTTCTCCAAGAAGAAAAGAATGTGCTGTGTCACAGTTTCCTTTAGTAGCTGCAACTATAAGGTGAGCAAAAGTAATCCATATTGTCAGTATAAAAGAAATACAATTTAAAGAACTTACAGTTCCCTGTTGCTGGTTTACAGGTTAAGCACAAGTAATTCCTAGAATATGGAAAATTCCAACAAAACACGTTCATATTTAGCACATATGGACAGAAACAGATTACACCTACTGAGGAAAAAATCATTATCATATAAATATGATGCTTATATTGCAATAAAATATGACTACTGTAATCCGTCTGGAAGAGCTAAATGAGAAAAAAATGAGCTTTTTCTGTAGCGTTTTTCCATACCAGACTCAAAGTGCTTTGCAAAGAACACAAGTATTGTTATCAAGATAAAAAAAAATGAGATTCAGAGTGGAAAGCTGAGTCTCAGTTTCATGCTGCCTTTAGGATATTTGGGGGTTCACTATATTTTGGGAAAAGGCAAATGTAGGAGAGAGAAAAGACTGAATCAATCTCATCTCTAGACACATTTTGGCTTATTTGTGTAGCATCATGAGGAAACTAAAAAGCAACATGAAAACATTCTATATTTTTCAGAAATTCTGATGTGGATAAGAATATTTTCCAATGTGAGATAAAGGGGTCATTATATTATTATTATAATATCATATTATTATAGTAAATATTAATTTTAAACTTCTAAAATTAACGAGGGTGGGATTTCTGTCATGGAATTAGATGGACTGATTAAAATATTTAAGGGAAAGCTTACTTTTTTTTAAATCCAAATGTTTTCACGGGGATAGGTTTCATTGTTTTAGAATGTCACTTTCTGAAGTCAAAACAAGATCATTTTTGTAACAATAAAAATTTATGACATAAAAAACCTGCTTCATATTGCCAATGAAAGGGAAAAGCAAAGAGACTTTCTTTAAGAATTCCTTTCCTGAGTATTCATAGGTGTAAATTAAAAGAAGATTTTTTTTAAAAAAGCAATTGCTTGGAGAGGTTGAAAGAGAGTTCTATCAAGATTGTCTGTAGACAGATGCTTTACTTTGAGTGGATTTGCTGTTTGAATAAAGGCCAGAAGGGCTCTGGTATTTTAAAATTCCTTAATTCTCATATATTATGTCAAGCCTTTAACAATCAGACTGATACCCAGACAATGGGTTCACTACAGAGACTTATCCCACTCTCCCTGGCACGGATGGTGTCTGGCAAATCCTTCCTGGTTTAAAAAAAAAACAAATCTATGAAAAATCAAGATGCTCAAGGGGACAGCACAGACTCCCCAATCTGCTTCAGCCCATTTGCTCTGCACGTTCTTAAAGGCACAGTTCCCAGCAAAGCAAGTCTGGTCTTTTCTCACCACTAGGGTATTACTTTTTAAAAATTGGGGGAAAAAAAAATCAAACAGAGTAAAGAAATAAGTAAGTAAATAAACAGAGACATAAACACTAAGGTATGGATAGTTCCACGGGGTCAAACTTGGAGGTGCCCTGATAAGAGTTTCAAGCTGCTGCTGCCGTGTTCTGCTGCCAGAGGGCAGGGTTAGATGGGATATTGGGAAGAAATCCTTCCCTGGGAGGGTGGGGAGGCCCTGGCACAAGTTGCCCAGAGAAGCTGTGGCTGCCCCATCCCTGGAAGCGTCCCAGGCCAGGCTGGAGCAACCTGGGACAGTGGAAAGTGTCCCTGCCAATGGCAGGGGGTGGAATGAGATGGGCTTTAAGGTCTCTTCCAACTCAAACCATTCCATGATTCTATGATTAACACATGGGACATGATTCAAGCACCTCCCCAGTTACCATCAGCTCCTGCCCCACTCAGTCACCACCCGAGCCGAAAAACACAGTGCTCAAACTTCACTACTCCTGTTTATTACCCAAAAGTACGTTGTGCCATGCTTTGGAGTGGTTTTAATTTAAAATTAAATGTCAGTTTGACATCTAGTTTTCATTAAACACTTCATTTTCTTACAGAATCACAGTCCTTGCAGATGACAAGATCATCTCTCTCCTGTTTGTAAACAGGGGAAGCGCTGCTGGCACAGCTCGTGTCGTTTCATTCTCGTCCTGCAGGAAGGGACAGTAGCCCTGATTAAGTCTAGTTAATGTTAACAACCACTGTCATGTTAATAAGCATTCAGGGAGGGTTATTTTAAGGTCTTAGACACATTTTCCACAGAACTCAAGGAAGGAAGGCACTCAGAGGTCATCTGGTCTGTTCCCCGTGCCCAAAGGAAGGACCAGCTTAACTTCATTTGGGGTGACAGACACTTGCTGCCCATCCACCACCATCTGTCCTTCTGGGGATGACTTTACAAGCACCCTGAGCTATCTGTTGCACTGTCTTACTGCCCCTTTTCTCCAAGTTTGATCCAAATCTTTCTGTCTGCAACTCAAACCCGCTACATCATGTCTGTCTAAAGAGATTTTTATTCTCTTCTTTTCTGCAGGAACACTTGAGAAGTCTTACTATGCCTCCCTTCAGCCTTTGATTGGAAACAAACAACCAAAATGTAGAATATAAAACCATTTCCTAGAACCTGGTGCTCTTCCTTCTCCGTGCTACGCTTCCTGATTGATTCATCTCTCTTGAGGTGCTCAAAATTGGACGCGACCTGAGACCTGTGTGTGGGACAGCGCAAGAAGTTTGATCACAGATCTATCTGTGCTCATGTAAAGCTTCTTCTTTATAATCTATAAGAAGATTATGACATTCTGAGGACATTCTGTTGGCCCCTTGTTGCACACATTTTAACACAGTTGTGTGATATTTAGTTTACAGGGTCCAAACCATGTAAACTAAACATCAGTTTCTTTACTATTTACATCTCTTTCCTGCAGGGTCTGACATAGCTGAGCTTTGGGTGGTGTTTCCCATCTGCACAGGAAGGAAATTCTGCCCAGGCACCCCTGTGGGGTTTCTTATGGCTGGGTGGGATCAGTCTTTATTCCCTTCCATTTATATCTCTCTAGTTTGGTTTCCTTATCAGTGATCATTCAGCATGTTTTTAATCTCTACTATCAACTGCATCAAAAGACACATAACAAAGTCAGTGCTCCACCCACAAAGCCTTCTGTTATATAAAGAAATCAGACTGGTCTGACACGGATCGTTATTTAAAAAATATCTGTTGGCTCTTATCACCCATGAGAAGTAAAATAAAGCCAATTGCTCTTCAAATCATGGCTCCTGTACTTTGCTTTTCTGAGGAAGACATCAATTTTCTTTCTCCCAGTTCTCCACCTGCCTCAAACGCGCGGACAGTTCTGATATTTACTGTGCAAACACTTCTCAGTATTAATCCAGACCATGGGCTCCAACGTGATTATGTTCTTAATATTAATACAAAATTCCAAGTAGTTCTCAATCAGAGAAAGTCGTGAAAAATCAATGTTACAGTAATTATCATAGTGGCTAGAAGTATGATAACTTGAAATGTGCTTGTTCAAATAAAACTACAAGTAAATTAACTTAGTTATTTTATATATTAAAAATCATTTCTAGATGTATTAAAAATATGCCCCGCCACAGTATACAGGGAAAAGCTCTTGGATCCTTTACTCATTTAGCCTGTTTTCTGTTTATTTGGCATTTTCCAAAACATAAGGGATCAGGGAAATTTTTAACTACAGGATACTTGCATAAAACCAATTATTATACATTCACCATAAGCCACAGTACAAAACGTTACTCGATCAATTTGAATACTGGAATTCTTTTTAATCCCTCAAATTACCTGCGAGATTAAAGCCTCAAAATTGTTCAAAGTATTCTTTTTCATGTATAGTGTCAGCATCATAGTATATTATTGACCCAAAATTCACAAAAGCAACTGCCAAAAGCTACATTTTGGAAGGACAGTAAATTATTTCTTCTTCAAATTATTTTTCAAGAAATGAGCTCCAAGATAATTCACTTTCCTAAACTCTACACCATTTCTAAAATCTACATTTTTCCTTATTCAAGGACAACCCCTGGGTTTATGCGTAAAAAATGATGATAAAAAAGGCAATTATGGACTGTATTGTAAGTGGTTAAACTTCCACCGAGCAAGGTTAAAACTTTAGAAGCAACTCATTTTTTTTCCAGGAGAATATACCAGATAACTGAGGACAAAAGACAGAGGTTTTACAGAAAGTAGACAAAATGTAGCCAGAAAAATGGGGTTAATTTTGACTACTGTCCTAAGGAACTGAGCACATTTATAGAGGGGTTCAATTTGGATCATTCCCTTTAAAGAGTGATTAAGCCTTAATCCAATAGAGGCACAGGTAGAATTGAAATTTATATTGCAGATTAATGGGAACTCATATCAAGATGTTATAACAAGTGGCACAAGCAGGTAGCCTATTTCACAGAATAAATAAAAAGAGTATAAAAGGCAACATCCACTTTGTGGCAACTGCCTCAAAAAACCACGTTATTTTACATATGCATAACAATACATATGCAAAACTGAGAGATTTGAGATTTCTTTCTATTTCACATTAGTGGAAAATTAACCTGCTCCCAATAATAACCAAAAGCTCTTTGAGTGCATTTTAATGGGTTCCTACTTGAGGAGTTCTTTGTGCTCTTTTATTTGAGAACACCTGATACCTCACCTGCTCTTAACATAATTCTGTTCATGACATCAGGGGGTGTCAAAAACCACACTTTTGTGAGCTGGGCCTGTGGTCTGCAGATCTTTAAAACCTTCCCCAAAACTCAGAGGCCAGATGGGGAATACAACCAAATAAATAACTGACTAAAAAGCAACTTTTCCCAAATAGTGGAACACCACGTGGGTCTGGGATACCACACTAAGGATCCAGTAGGGTTCTAAACTTGGGAATTTAGAGTGCTTTGATCCAGGAGCTTGGTTTGGCTTTTGAACCTTAAACCAGTCCCACCTTTCGCTCTTCCACTTTGTGTGTGACATAGGTCAAGGACAGGCAGCAAAGTCCCCAGATCCAGGTGTCACTCCTGACAAAACTTCATATTCTTGTCTGTTTTTCCTTTGAAACAGACTTTTATGTGGTTCTGACACAGTTCTGAAAGGAAAATGTGCCTCCAGTATGTCGGGAAAGAACGAGGCTGAGAGGCACAGATGTTATTACTTGCTACCATATGCTGTTAAAGCTTTAATAATATGCATTTATACTAAGTTGAAAATGATACTTCAGCGCTCTGAATGTCAGAAAAAGAACTGTTCATTCCTTAGGAAAACACACCAACAAATGGAGCAACATTCTTAAAAACGATGTTGTATTTTTGACTCCGCACAAGTGGCTCCTTGGGGACGTTTTTGTAAAGATCAAGCAGATCATTAGGAGTCCCTCTAAAACATTTTCTATTGACTTTCTTATTTTCTGAAGCAGCAGCTTTAGGTTTACGTTCTCACCTTGGTTTACTTGACAGCCGCGTTTCACACAGTTTTCAGATACAAATGTGAGCCACAGGCTGACACGGGAACAAAGAACCGACTCTCGCGCACATCCGAGGCACGGTAATATTTCGGAAACCTTTGCCACCACAAAAATTGATACAGGACCATTACCTCACCTGCCCCGCCGGACAACATCTCTGCTGCCTATTCCGTTCGAAAGGTTTGCTACAGAACGTTGTAGTGGTTTAGAATTCTGCCCAAAAGTTCACATTTTGGAAAGACTTTCACTAAGTAAAGGAATATTTATCATAGCTGTCCAACTCTGTGACTCACCTGACTTCGGTGGGTTTCCTTCTCCTCTACGTGGGTGCAAATTAAAAAAATTATGTATATTAATATCTATATTAACCTTCCAATAGGCTTTAAACCCTTGTTTTTATTGTCATACTACTCATCTACTTTTTTTTTGTGTGTGTGACATAAGAGCCAAAACCTTAAACATGCCAGGTTAGCAATTAGTAGAGTGGTCAGAAGTATGATAAAATAAAATATGTTTATTCAAATAAATCTACATGTAAATGTACTTCTTTTAGATATTAAAAATAATTTTCATATGCATTAAAAACAAGTCCTGTCACAAAATACAGGGAAAAGCTCTAGGGTCCTTTACTCATTTAGCCTGTTTTCTGTTTATTTGGCATTTTTCAAAACATAAAGGCATCAGGGAAATTTTTAACTTATTACAGGATACTTGCATGAAACAAATTATTATACATTCACCACAAGCCACGGTACAAAATGCTACTCGATCAATTTGAATATTGGAATTCTTTTTAGTCCCACAAATCACCTGCAAGTGAGATTAAGGCCTCAAAACTGATCAATATATTCTTTTTCACGTGTTGCGTCAGCATCACAGTCTATTATTGACCCAAAATTCCAAAAACTTGATTTTCATGGTAACAACAGCTATGGCCTGATCACTGCCAAAAGCTATATGTTGGAAGGACAGAAAATTATTTCTTCTTCAAATCATTTTTCTATTTATACTAATTACTAATCAAAATGAAATCTGAGGTAATTGTTTAAGAGTTGGTCGCGCTGAGCCACTGTTCCACGGTATTGTGGTTTTTCTCTGTAAATGCTCTTAGGGAAACATATAAAAAGCCTTCTGAGTAGACAGTAGTAGTTTGGTTTTTCTGTTTATTTTGTTTGCACTCAAGATGACAGATCCTATAAGCTTACAAAGTACCTGCCCTGCTTCTAAAAGAGAACTCTTCAGGGTAAAATTCAACTTTCAGCAAATTAAAAGCAACAAAACTTGAACTTTGAACGAAAATTGCTACTTAGAATATGGTGGAAGCCATTTGCTGTGGTTATTTCACGTATTTTTTTCCTAATTTTAATGGAAACCTGCAAAACCTCCAGAGTCTTTAGTGAAAGTAAAATATTTAACTATGAAATAACTCAGTGACAACGAGTTCAAGCCAAACAGCTCAGAAAAATGTTTCCCCACCCTCTGAATGAAAGAGCTGAAGACAAACTGCCTGGTAGAAATGTTTGCTCAGAAGCCCTGACGGAGCAGCCAAAGCCTTTCTGTGTGGCTTTCTCTCCACTGCGCTTTCAGTTGAGAAAATTCCTGCCAATTTACACCATAAATCCAGCAGATTTTGTTTGCCTGCCTGCGAGAAAGGCTCGTGTACCTGTATCCCTGAGCATATGGATGCAGGGAAGAGGAGGCGACAGCTCCAACAAGACCAGTCATGTAAAATGATTCCACAGCAAATGTGAAATCTGCATCCCTGACAGCACAAACAGGAAAAAGTTCTGTTAATTAGAACTTAAAAGAACAAGGCTCTTCATAACGTTAATCCCAAATATGTTTTGCTTCCCATCATTCGCCCTTGGGACCAATTCCATTTTTGTCTTCGACTGGGACATGTAGAGTCATTTCCTCTAAAACTTCATCATTTTCCTGACCTTCCTTAATTGTTTTTATTTTTCAGCATCAGTCACTGTCCATCCTTTCAGACACCCGTAACTATGACTGAACTATGATAACTGCGGGTAAAACATGGAATGGCAGGTAAAAATAATCCCTCTTCCCTCTGCTTTCCAGGGCAGAGGGGAGCTCCCCTTCCCACCCAGCCCTTCCCTTCCTCATATCCAGGCTGAGGGCTCCCTCTCCTGTTCCAAGACGTTTCTCACCGCTGCACTTTATAAAAGGCAGAGAGGAGCAAACCATATCCGACAGGCAAAATACGGGATATCTGACGGACTCGAGCACTCAGGAAAAATGATAGCTTTCAACTCCTTAACATCGAGAATTCTGCAATTAATTGGAACTTCTCGAATCATAAAAGATCTTTTATCACATCACAGAGCTTCGGCATCAACAAGACATTGCTGAGCACTGGCAAAGGTGTTATGAATGGATAAGTAGAAGGACAGACAACCAAAGAAGGTCATCCTGGGGCAATCAGAACTCGTCAAGACATGAAAGTAAATAAAATAATAAATATAAATTCAGCAATTACTCTGTATTTACAGAGAGATTTGTCAATTACAGAACATGCAACATGAACAATGAATATTTCATTTTCTTTTCAATCTGGCAGGGAAGAAAATCACTGAGATGAAGCATTTCATCACAGGAGAAGCACAGGCAAGGAGCTGATACTCCATCAAAAGATAAAATTAAAAAAAATCTGAGAGCAGTAGAACTTAATCAACATCAGTCTATAAATATTCGCTGGCCACCCACTGCTTTCCAATTAAAATATTTGATTTCAAACCAACCAAACACAATTTATTTTATTTAAAACAGAAACGGAACAGAAATCACAATTTTTATTTGGACTAGATAACAAAAAATAAAATTAAAAAAATCAACACCACACAATGAATGAATAAAGGAAAGAAACACCTTAAAACTTTATGTATAAGAAGGTAATAGATTAAAGTCATCTGTGGTAGGATAATAAACAAAATTTCCAACAGATATTTAGTCAGGCAATTTTGGATCTGTGATAGAAATGTAACACGTGATTGAGCTGATACACCTAGAACTTAAAAGAAAAATTTTCAGTCAGTAAATAAATCAGCAAGAAAAAAAAAACAAAAAAAAAACAAAAAATGAAAATGTAAAATGTAAAAGAACCACGAACCACTACGGGAGAAATAATGTGAAATCACTGAATTTAACGGAAGTCTTTTCAGTGACATTAATAAAATTCCGAGCTGGCTTTTGTGCTGGAAGCTGATGGCAGCTTGAGGTGATTCAAGCATTTTTGATCACTAAAACCCAATGGTGACAGATCCCTTCTGTTTGGCTGAGTGTCCGTGTTGGCGGGAGGGGGAAAGAGGTGCTAAGATTGCTATTAGAGGGAGATGAAATGTTCCACCGCTCCCTATCAGAACTGAGAGCCAGTAAAATATTTCTGGCAGTGCCCTTGAGATAACCACCTGTCACATCACCAGAATGTGAGTTATTTTCTGATGTAGTTACATTCCTAAGTCCCTATTTTCAGTATAACATATTACTTTTTAGTGGCTGGGACTCCATACAGCACATGTATTAATTTCCCCCTCTGCCGATGGAATTTTTAATGAAGATAAATTATAATCATGACATTTACATCTGAATGATTTTCACAATTGAAACATTCTCATAATACTGGTGCACATGCTGTAAGTGGGTTATGCAGCTAGATACTAAAGCAATCATTTTATCATTGTCAGAGTGAATATAATGCCTACAGCAATCAATTGGGCTTTTATGGGAACAGTTAGCTCAGCTGTTTTTGCATTGAAAAAAATGCACTGAAGTGCCCATTATCCATCTCCACTGTCAAAGGACAAGCCATGACCTTAGCTTTCATTCCCAGGAGTGGGAAACTGCCTTACAATTAAGATCAGAAGACGAGAAAGGGCCAAAGTGGTCAGCGATAGCCAAGAGCAAAAGGCTCAAGAGCCCTGGGAAGAATAAACCAGGGCTACCTGACTCTGGGAGCAGCACTTGGGTCAAGCAGAGGTTCAGCTGTGGGTTCTGCAGCCCTGGAGGGGAGGAGGTTGGTCCTGGCCAAGATGAAGAGGAGAACTGAAGACAGCAAAGGTGCTAAAAAAGAGGTAGGTTAGTGAAAAACGAAGAGGTTGCAAGAGCCCTGGTTGGAGAGAAGTCCTAGAGGAAGTACCAGCATGGATTTAGAGGGGAAAATGAGGACATATTGTCTAGTTTTCTCTGTGAAGAGTTACAAATCTAAGTTTTCCAAGAGCTGGCAGAACAGCCAGGACAAGATTTCCTGCAGCTACTCCCCTTGATTTCCAGCAGTTCCAGGAGTCAGGTGGGTTCATGTGTTTCAGGTCCTCGGGTCACTTGGCCCTTTCCTGTTCCAAGCTGCCTCTAACTCAGCCTTTCGCACTTCTTGTGACCCAGTTACTGGCACCTCAGCAGTCTGTGCAACACTTGTCTGATCCCCCAGTTCCTGCACGGGAATACTGTCCAGAAGAGAGGAATGTGTCTGCATTTTCTGACCTAGTCCTTGCACCAGAGTGGCAAAAAAATAATGTGCTTTGCTTATTATTGAGTCTTAGGGAAACTGCAGCAGTAATCAATAGATATTTTGTGAAAGAAGGGTGGGTAAGACACAAGAGTCATTAGTAGGACCACTGTTTTGTGGTTTAGTGTGATTCATAATCATTCCCTAATCCCCAACAAAAAAAGCCAGAAATAAATTTGACTCAACGTTATTACAGTGGACATATCCCAGCAGAACTTATCCCAGAATCTACAGGTATTCCAAATTAGATTTGGAGAACATAAAATGTGGATTTTTTTTTCCTTTTCAGGTTGTGCCTGATAACACAGACCCCTTAACTCATTAATATCTGAGCTGATAACATCAGTAAAGTCTCCACATTCCTAAGTTTTGCCAACATCAGGCCTACAGGAAAGACAGGAAACTTCCAGTGACAAAGTTCCTTGAAATAATTTCTGCTTTATTGTAATGCACTGAGTCTCCTGATCTGCTCAGCAAGAGATATTACAGCAATAAATCTTTTTATACTTTTGAAGAAAAATGAACAGCAAAGGTTAAGGCTGGAATATACTATTTAAAATAAAAGAATAAATACTTCTGCCAGCTATTTAAACATTCAATGGCCAGATACACAAAAGCAAATCTGTTAATGTTTCTGTTCACACCATCAATCCTTGCTCAGAGCTTGCAAGTTCTGCAAACATAAACCCTTAAGTCCTCAACTTCCATTCTTCAAATTTGCAGAATTTTCAGGAATTTAGTAGGAGAGAACAATTTTCTGCAGTTGTTCTGAGAAGGTCCCACCAGGAATCAATGCATCGCACCCAAAGAACAGGACTCTTAATTCATTAGCAAACGTAGTGCTCGAGGTGAGTCAGGTACATTCAGGCACCTGCACACACAGACATGACTCAGAAAGGAATTGGCAATTCTGAAGTTCCTGCCAGGCAGGAGTCTCCCTACTGACAGTTGTTTCAATAAAAATTTATTTACTCATCATTGAGTATAGATTATTTTTAATCACCTATTAATCTGGGCAGATATCAGCCATAAAAACAACAATCTAGCGAGAAAAATTCCACAGTTCTATTAATTCCACAGAGGAAAATGGGAAGAGGGACTTTGTTGTTGCTGATACTAAACAAAAAATAAAAATCATATAAGTCATTGGCTATGTAAAGGCAGCTCAGCTCCCCACTCAGTTTGGTAATTAAAAGCTGGAGAATTACCTCTGTCCACACTGGTCCTTAAGATGCAGTTCAGTAGCTGGGAGGAATCTGGCAGACTCCCAGATTTACCTGCTCCCTGGCCAGGCTCTCTTGCTGTCACACTGTGCCTCCAGGCAGGATCCAGCTCCATGTCAGCATTCCTGGCACACTGGCACCTCGCTGCTCAGCAAGCCACACTGCCAGGGCTGACATCTAAATGGATGCCAAGGAGAAGTAAAATTGAGGCAATTTCAGCAAACCACGACAGATACTCAAGGGAGAATCCATGAACAACTGTCAGGAAGAGAAAGGGACTCACCCTTTAGAAGCCTAAACCTACATCTCACGATTCTGGCCTAAGGAGAGACAGAAGGATATTTACCTGTCCAAGGTCCACTGGAAAAATCCAAATAGCACAGTGAATTCAGCCAAATAAAAACACCACTCCCTGGAAATCTCTTCTCCACTAGTGTGGATGGTTTAGAAAAGCATCTCAGCCCTCTGTGAGCTGTTTCAATCCTTTATTGCAAAGGCTACATGTATTTTCACTACCTTACCTTGAAATGTCTCGTTCTTGCCTTTGATTTCAGCTGGTTCAACTTGACACCCCTTTTTCCCCCCCAAAAGCAGTTTACTCACTCCTGAGCTACTGTGACACAAGAAACACTCTTTATACTAAAAACCAGAGATGTGGAGAATGGCATTATGCATGGCAAGAGCTTGAGAGGTGCTGGGAATAATATTCAAAGAACAGAAACGTGAGAAGTTCGAAGCTGCCAATGGAAACAAAGGGAGCAGCAAGAAAGGAAACTGTAGAAAATGTATTGTCAGTGACTCCTGGCCTGGAATTGAATCCCTAGGTGAGTGCTGTGGAAGTCTCCTGAATGCTGATAAGGTGCTTAACATCATCCAGTACTTGGGCTGACTTTGTGAGCAGAGAAAATAGAGAGCGAGAGATGGAAATACAAAACAGGGTCGGAGGAACTGAGAGGCACGGCGACCAGAGCGCTGGGAGGTAGGGGGTGGATCCTGCATCAAATCCTTTAAAAACAGCCCGGAAGAACGACAACGACCATTTTACAGCCAGGGCTCTCACAGAGCTCAGGGCACTCCCTCTGCAGGACACCAAGACATGAGACCATGGGCTTAAAGAACCCTCAAGGGGTGACCAGTGGGCATCTCGCTGGTCTCGTCCTTGGTTTGTTTATACCCAGGACGTATTTTTCCTCCCCTGAGGAGATCTGAATTGAAGCAAGGAATGTTTAATGTTTACATCCAGTTTTACACCACCACCAAGAAATATTTTGCCACTAATATTCTACGCTGGTGTATTTCAGTATCTATTATTTTTACAACAACGCCCCAGATATTACAGATGTAGCATTCGTAGATCATAAACAGCCATCAAAAATTAATATTACTTTAGTAACAAGAACGTAAAGAATATAATTTCACGTAAGGAAAAACCTTGGGAAACAAATCTGGAAAGACAATTTTAAACAATTTTTAGGATGTTGACTTGTTTTGAATCTCCTGAAACTTGAAATGACAAAGCTCTGCTTTTAACAACATAAGATAGAAAATACAACTATCATGTATTTTTTAAATCTCATATAAAGAGACATCTTGTAACAATTCCACAGCGATGAAGTTGTCAACAGTGTGATCAGGTTTCAAAACACTTTAGATATAAAAAGTAAAAGCCAGCTTTGAAAATTATCAATCCTACTTTTAAAAATAAATTTTTGAGTCTATCTTAGAATCCTACCTGATGGTACAACTGCAAATTCAGATGTTCTAAAATAAATCAACTTTACAGCTATTAAGTTGAAAAGCAGAAACATATCTATGGATGTATTGTTTTCATTTCTAAACCACTTCATACTCAGCAGGGACCATAAAACTTTCCCCATTCTCTCACCCATCAATGGATATTTTCATTACAAAGATAACTTCATGAGGTGGAAGAGTTTTGGTGCTTTTTTGACAAAAAAGATGTCCTTCTCAGCAATTTATTGACTTTGAATAGCTTACCAAGCTTTGTGAGAAGACATCATGACCCCCATGGACAGGGAGCCTACCTTAAATTCTGAGTTCTCTGCTCTCCAAAGTCCAGCTTAGACGAGTCAGACAACATTAAGCAGCAAATTTTAGAACCGACATGAGATTTTCCTGCCTGCTGTGTTTCCAAAGTAAAACGCCAGACTGTTGAAAACAAAATAGTCTGTGGAGCATTGTCAGTTTGATCAACTTTGGAAGGCAGTAAGGCATCCAGGTGCCTCTGTGCCTTGGTATTTGGATAAACTCCTCCCGAGCAGTTCATCTGTGAACAAATGTGATTCTGTACCGACGCCAAGGTCAGGGATGTGCTGAGTAAGTACCACTGGCAAGTCAAGATGCCTGAGGGCACCTTGAGCTCATATACCCAATTTTTCCACTGTGTCAAAGATGATACGAGAAGAGATTACATCATGCAACCTGCCACGTCCTTCCTTTTTGTGAAGCCCTCGTCCTCCCCCACCCCCAGGCTTGTGAAATCCCCTCACGCGCCTGGCACCGCTCCCAGACCTCGCACCGAGTTCCATTAAAGAGGGAGAATACTGATTTGGGGTGATCTGGGCTGCACCACCACCAAATATGTCACTACCTACTTATTCAAGTTGTAGGGGGAATCTGTGACCAGCAGAGCGTGAATAAGACGCGAAGCTCTCACATATCTAATGTCTTCCTCCGGGTTAAAACAGGGAAGAAGTGGAAAACATGTCCCTGGCTGGGATGTCTGCGGCAATTCCAGTCTGGCTCCATGCTGACAACCAGCTTGCAACACAGAAGGCGACCTCTTAATAAACACTAAACCCTTCTAACCTGAAAGATTGCAGACACTCTAATTACCAGACATTTTAATTGTTTGAGGAAGGCTCAGAGAAACATAAGCCACTCTGCGGCCAGAGAATAATGATAATTTTGCCTTTCTTTTTCCTTTTGACAGGACCCAATCCACTGGGTGGTATTTCAGCGCGTGAAATTAGAGACAGATGCCCAGAAATATAGATATTTACTAAAAACAGACCTCATTGAAAAGCATTTGCAAGGTTTTGTCATAAGTAAAAATCAGGCTTGTTTTTTTCTTCCCAGCAAAATTTGTATGCCCTCTCTGGCACACTAATTACTCAGAGACTGTTGCTTTTTAGAATACTTTTGTAGGGGATATTTAATTCTTGCATTTAGACACAAATAGGTTTAATTGCAAAACAACAGATATTTTTAAATATTTATGAACACACCTGTAAATTGTGATCTGTGTAGATTTTAACTTACTTTTTTTCCCCTTTTGTTCTCAAAAGTTGGACAGCACTGGAGGCAGCAAGGACAGTTGCATTAAAAATTATGTGGTAATAACTTAACTACACGAACCAGTCCATGTAGAGCTGTTACTGTCACTATGGAATATAAAAGAAATCACGTAATTACGCCCAATTAAAAGGCAGTCCTGTTGCTCGTGACAGTGGGAATTTCATTATGCTACAGTAAGTGAATAGACACTAAACAGAAAATGCCAGTTTCCAACAAGTAAACTATTACAACAAAATAAATAACAATAAAATCGATTTTATTGTGTCATATGCCTCTTGTTTCTGTGGGAATAAAGTTTTATTTCTCTCAGTAATTTTGTTTGCTCAAGGAGTGGATCAGAGAATCACACCAGAGAGATCTTGTAATTCACAGCTCCAGTTCTTATGCCCTGAAAGTCCTTTTTTCAGAGCCTCTTCCCCCTTAACCAGGCAAAAAGCACATCCTTTCCTATCCCCAGATCACCATATTTCATATTCTTGCAGCTCTACTTCAGTAACTCCTCTGGTGACAGAGAAGGTTATTCAGGTCTGGAAGGGTCTCTGCCGAGCTATGGCAAACATATTTAGTTAAGTCTTTTTTTTTTTTCATTATATCATTTGGAAAACAGTCCCAACTGTTTGTCTGAAGCTCACCCATGCCCTCCAGCACACAAGATTTGCAGACAGCTGCCAAACCAGCAAGAAGTCAAGGCTGCTGACACCCCTGAGTTCACTCAAGATGAGGTGCAGCTCTCAGGGGGCAAAGGAAAGAGGGGGGAAAAACACATCTGATGCCTAATTAGGAGCTGAAGCCCAGCCCTTACAATCTGAAACCTTCCCTCCTCTCTGCAGTAAATGTTTTATAGGTTCAAAAATGTAGCAAGTTATAAATTTAAAATTTTTCTAATTTGTCATAAAGGGTTTTCCTTTATCATTCTTTAGAACTGCCTGAAAATCGTAAGACATTTGCTCAAATATTGAGTGTTTTACTAAAATGCTGGGAGCTGGGTTTGAAATGTTCATCTCCCTTCCAAAAGGAAAGTGTGCCTGTGAAGATCTTCACGGTGCATAATATACATATTTTACATTACACAGTCTTATCAGGGAATCATGGGATGGTTTGGGTTGGAAGGGACCTTCAGGACCACCTCATTCCACCCCCTGCCATGGGCAGGGACACCTTCCACCAGGCCAGGTTCCTCAGAGCCCCATCTAGTCTGACACTAAACACTTCCCGGGATTACTGCCCTAAAAATATCATTTCTGTACTAAATGCTGACCAATTAAATATGAACTTCACATAGACCAGCATCAGAGAGGTTCACACACACTGATCTAAGAAAAACACCAATTCACCTCTGAAGTATTTGCATCTGAAACAGCCACAGAGCTAAAACTGCAATGGTTTACAATTTGTGTCTGATATTAATTGCAGATTGCACATTCCATCCATGAAGCCAATGGCTCCTAATTGTGCCATCAACTGGTTCAGATGAAAAAATCTAAACCCTCTGTTTAATTTTCCATTGCTGAAAAACTGGGATCCATTCAGTGCTCCAAGACAGGCACCCTCAGATATTAAAACCACATTTTTGAGATGGTTTTGTTGGTGGCGGTTTGTTTTTGGTTTTTTTTTGGTTTTTTTTTTTTCAATTGAGTTCTCTATTTTTGTTACAATGGGCAGTCAAACCAGCTGTGGAAAAATCTGTGACACATCACTGGTAGGTCACATCACTTCATAAAAGAACACGTTTGATATGAAGATAAAGTCTGCCCACATAATATCCCTTTGTACAGTTTAAGAGTGACACATTTCAGAGGCTGCACTTCACTACAAGCAAAACCCAAACACATTTCATTTTTCACCTCGTGCTGATACGATCTGGAATCAGTGAGATGATGGGAAGGGAAGGCAGGGTCAGAGGAAAATAAAACCTTAGAAGTACACAAATAAATGCTTACTAAACAAAAGTAGTCCAGAAAAAAAAGTAGAATTCAAAACCCCAGTGCTCAACATTGTACATAAACAATGGGAGAACTTCTCGGAGGAAATGATACTACAGGTAAAACAGTGGCTTGAAACGATTTTGAGAAGTAATTTAAAAAGAATTCCTGTTGGGATAGTTTAAGTTTTCTACAAGATCATGTGGTCGTATTTATGCATCAACAGACACCATTTGAATTTGTATGGATATAAATACATTGGAGAACAAGATAATTATGGAAAATTTTAACTGTTCAGACAGGACACCAACTTCTCATTTAATTAGAGGAAAAAACACCTCAAAAAAGGTACTGGGAAAAAGCTCACTCAGAATGAAAAAAAAAAAACAAACTCAAATCAGGAAAGAAGCTGAAACTGAAACCTGACAAATTCAAAGTGGTTTTACAATGAAAATGAAAACAAACAGCACAAGGAGGTTTCATCATGTGAATAGAACGAGAACAGGAAAAGACAAAGAGGCGCACTTAGGCATTAAGATAAAACATTATCTAAATATAGTCAAACAGGTAAATGAATACATTAATTTTTAATAACAGTAGTACTGAACCTGGGAAAAAAAGTAAAATTGCCAGGGAGGGTGAGAGCACCATCACTGAAGTGACCAGTGTTGAGATGAAGCAAAATATTTGCTCAGCAGGATAAGAGAATCCTCATCCCAAAGTATGAAAGTAATCGATCTTATGATTTTTTTTTTAATTTTTTTTACATTAAGGGACATCGAATGACTCTCCCAAGTGACTAGAGAGCAATAAAAACATTACTTTATTTTTAAATTGAGAACTAAGTGGGGCAATCACGGACCCATTCTTGCAGCTCTGGTGTATGTAACACTTCAAACACTCTTAAGGGTTGAGTGGAAGTAAAGAACTAGAAAGGAAGTAACAAATCAGTATCCAATGGAGCCCAGGTTTCTAAGGAGAGATTAGTGATACTGATCTACTGGTTTTTTTCTTTTTTTTTTTTTTTTTTTTTTCCCCTCTAAGAGAACTAGTTTCTTGGAAGGGAAAATGAGATCAATCTAATCTATCTGGACTTCAGTAAAACACCTGATTAATTGCCAGGCTGGAAATTACTGGTTGAATCAACCCAGGTGAGGATCAGCACTAAAAATGAGGGTGGCCAGAGACACATCTGAAAGAGAAGAGGGGACTGATGAGTTTGGACTGAACTGCCCTGTGATGGCATGGATTTAGATTTAATGACTCAGAGGGTTTATTCCTCTGTCATTTTGACGCCCTCATAATAGGGAAGAGCTACCCACCATCAGGATTCTTCCAGAATATAGATTCCATACAGAGATGTTTGTCCATGGAGGACTAATAAAGAATAACAGCACGTAGGTCCATCTAAACTACGACTGGGATCATACTAATCTTTCTCCTAAAACTACATATGAATGGAAAGGTAGGTGCTGGCATTTTTATGACACTGTGGTATGTCAGTCTGTGAATGATGACTGTGAATAAATATTGCATTCAGGGAATTTTAATCTCCCTTCCATCCGAAGTTCATAACGATATCCGTACTAACAGATTTATATTCCCCACCCAGCCAGCCCTGGCAAATGACAAACCCTGGCATTCAATTGCATTAAATGATAATTAGTCAGTCTACCTCTAATCTGATGGTTAATATATCATGTCAAAGGCTTTCTTATGAAGAAGATTGAATTGGAATTTCATCTATAGCATTAACATAATGCATTACGATAATGGGTCCCAATCCCAGACCTGAAGCTTCGGGCAAGTTTGGATATGGAAATTAAGCTGAACCCAACCAAGCTTTCTGCCTCATGTGTCTCACTGTGCAAAACCAGAATCTAGGCATTTTTCCTCCCCTGAACTGGGGGGAAATTGAGATTTTACGTAAACAGGTAATTACATTCCCTGAGTGCAGTGTGGTAAGGCAGTGCTTCCAAGATTTAACCTCTAAATATGGGGTGAGAATATGGGTAGAGAATCCCAGGAAATAAAGCAACCTGGTTACCTACATACAAATTCCCAGGGCTGTGAAGGTGATGAATTTCCCTTCTGAGCTTCATTCTGCCATTCCAGAGGAGCAGCAGAGTCCTTTGGGTCTTTTTCCATACCTGCCAGGCCCAGATAGATGTGCCAGAGAAACTATTGCACCTAAACTGACACTCGAGCACAAGTATCTCCTTCTTCCTTTATAGGCATAGGTTCTGTGCTGGGAACCTCTGTGGTCCTTGGAGAGGTTTGAGGGTGCCAGGAGCCCAGTTTCCACAATTCATAAGGCATCACATCTGGAGTTCAAGCTGGCAAACAAAGGCAGCTTTGGAGAGAGACAGCCAAGCCAGTAAGTGTAGATTTGTAAACTGCTTTCCCTTCACGACAATCCCATATTCCCTTCCACGCGTCAGCTCAGAACCTGCATGATGTATAACAGCGATCTGTGCAGCATCCAGAGCACAGCATGAGCCATCCGACTGCCCTGCTGGAATGTTGTAGGGACAGCCAAACTTCAGGGACATTTTACTAACCGTGTCCCTGTGCAGCTTGAATCCAATCAGTCATTCCTGAGGATAGCAATCAAATCGAACACAACCCAGAGTCATTAACATCATTAATGGATGAGTCTCTGAGGAGAGAGAATTTTGTGCTGCCTTTCAGCTTTCAGGGGGACAATCCTTGGAAGAGACAGTCATGTTTGACATCCCCACTCACCTGTTTCTCTTGAGCTGCATCCTTGTACATGGAACTTCCACCAGAAACGTTGCTCTGCTCCTGCCATTCAACTGGGGCTGTGAGGACCAACCTCTCTTCTACCAGACTTAAGTATTTGCAAATGTTTCCCTTGATTAAAAACTAATTAATATCAGCCCTTACAACTGGGCATTCTCAGATATCCAGAGAAGCTGTGGCTGCCCCATCCCCGGAAGTGTCCAAGGTCAGGTTGGATGGCACTTGGATCAACCTGGTCTAGTGGAAGGTGTCCTTGACCCAGTCATCCGATGCCCATCCTAAGCACCTTCAAAAGATATTGAAAAATCAATTTTACTTGTATTTTTTATTAATGGATAAAACTTACTCAAAAAGAAGGCGTGAGAAATTTAAAAAAAAAAAATCTGCTCAGTAAATTCTAATGTGATTTCTATTTCAGTCAAGGAAGTGTATAATATAACAGAGCATTATAACACAAGACATTTTTCTTCCAAATACTATTCTAAAGTGCCTTAAAGATTAGGATAATAAAATCACTAAATTAAATAGCTCATAATGGAAACAATCAACTATAGTATTAAGAGGCTCAGACAAATGAGAAAAGCTGCTTTCCAATGAGATTTTAAAAGATACAGCAAGTCACTGAGGCAGAGAGGCTCAGAAAGGCTCTTCCAGATGGCAGGGCCTTCAGAGGAACAGGGGTTTGCACCAAAGGCACTGGCGTGGGAGAGCAAAGTGAAGAAATGGTTGTCAAACCAGTCAAAAGAGGGGACAAGTCAATAGAAGGTGACAAAATAGGATACAAATAGCAATAGCAATAATGGCCATAACAAGATCAACTGGAACAAATCACACTTACAAAAGGATTTTGGAGAAGATGAGAGAATTATACTGAAAAAATAAAGGCAATGAGACCACAACGTGAAGTGCACAGGTGACATCATTGAAAAAGTTCTACCGCCAAGAGAAGCAGGATGAGGAGACAGAGATGAAGTCAGGAAAAAGAGAATGATCCCTTTGTTTTACTGTTTGAGCCAAAGGTGGAAGAGATCTGTTAACAGAAATGAAGATACTCTCCAGAGAAACGGACTTGCAGTGTTTCTCAACAGTCACGTTTCTTGAAGATTGAGGAGATTAAAGAGCTGTCAAACTGATCTGCACCTATCACACCTCTGGGGAACGTATATTCCTGCACCTACAAACACCGGAAGGAATAACAACATCAAACATCAAACCAGCAGCATCTCTTACAACACGAAGAAATTTTGTCACTTCTGTGCTTCGTTCCGAACGTGACATTATCCACAATCCTCTGGGCTTTGTGGGAATTTTGCCTGAAATGTGCCAACGTGACTACTCCCACCAGAGAGCAGGCTTGGATGTGTTCCCTCTGCGATGTGTCTGAGCTATGAAAATAACCATTGACGAGTATCAATACAAACAATCAGCCGCGTAAACACTTCTGCTGTGCTGGAGAATTGCTCTGGAGATGCAGGGATGATTAGTCAGCAAACTCCTCGGCAATCCCTAAACTGATGAGCACAACCTTTCATCCAAGGTCTTGTTAGTGCTCCGGGGGATTGTCACTGCAGACACCTCTTACTGAGCTTTATCATTCAGGTGAAGCTCCGGCACTTTCTATATGTCAGGTAACATCATCATGCAACAGGATTCATCCACTAAATTAATTTACAGTAAATAATATTTTTCTGAATGCTGCTTTTGAGAACAATATCATTCTCAAAGAGAAATTGAGCAGGTGCTTTTAAAGAACATTAGATTTTAAACAAAAATCCACGCTGACATTTATACCTGAAACATTTATGCAGCAGGTGTATGATCTGCGAGGATGCTCCTCCATTGCACAGTCATTCTTTGCACACTCAGAATTCATCTTAAGAAATAAACCATGTGAATGCTAAAATCTATGTAGTATTTCATGCTTAGAAAGAATGCTCAGCAAGAGCTTTTAAATAACAAGGAAGGAGAAGGACAAGTGCCTGTCACAAACCTTCATCCAGAATTAAATACAGTGTATTTGAGAGGTAACAAGGACCATTTACTAAGATCCAACCTGAACCTGAAAAATAACTGAGAATTAAGAAATCCACCTTCTTATTTTAGCCAGATTTTATTATTAGAAATATTTTATTATTATTTTATAGGCTTTGAGTCTCCTAAATTTGTGAATCAAGAGCTGTGTATTCCTAACCATGCACTGTCTTTCCTCAGTAGGAACTTCCGTGGATCAACCAACTGCCAAAGTTTGATTTTAGGCAAAAAGGCAACTCTTGTGCCATCAAGTGAAGTACAGCCTTGATCAGGTAAAAAGTTTCAAGTAGGAGTAAAGAAATTCACACAAGTAACACCATTGATTTAATTTGCTTTTCACTAAATCAGTCTCAAGGCAATTTATTCACATGCAGAACCGTGTCCAGCACAGAGTCCTCACAGAACATCTTTCAAAAAACTGGAAACAACCATCAGAATTGTTAAGCAGAAAAATATTTCAGCGTTGAAAAATGACATCTCTTCGGAAATTAATTATAAATAGAGAAGGCAAATCTGTTATTGTGTCCTGGCTGTTTAGGTTAATTAGTTATGAATATATAACTGTGCAGAGATTATGGACCAAGATCTTCAACAGAGAAACTCTGGAAACATTTTCCTTCAATGTCCCATTCTAAAGCTTAATTATTAGTAAATGAGAAGCAAATAGATTTATGAATTTGAGGGTTTATAGGGATCTCTGTCAAATTAAATACTAATTACTTTTATGAGGTAACTGCCAAATGTGTTATTTTCTTGTTTGGGAGCTGAAATAGTCGAAATATCTACTTTTTTTGGAATGAAACTTCCTTGCTTTTGAAATGCAGCCTCCCTGCAGCTGAACTAACCCTACACGCACAACTATCTCCAGCAGACTTGATCAGAAATAATTTCACAAACTCTTCACACTCCATGGTTTTGTAGTTCCTGGTGGGCTGAGGAGTGTTGCGAAATAAAAAACCAGGAATAACCAAAATTCCTAGCAGTCTCCTCATGTACATCTTAGCAAGAAAGCTCTGAATGCACAACTGGGGAGCCCGAAAAACCCTAGACAGCCTAAAAAGAGAGATTAATGACACAGCTCAGTTCCAGCAGCACCACTCGAAACTGCCTTAAATATTCCGTCTAAAAGTTGCACTGTAAATAAATAAACCCTAAGGAAACACTCACCTCACCTACTGCAAAGCTGGTCTGTTGCACTGCACTGTCTTTACCAGCATTTTATTGGTGTTTTTACATCACAAAATCAAAACAGAGACCGGTAAACAGCACCTTCCAGTGCCTCAAGGGGCTCCAAGAGAGATGGAGAGGGACTTTGGAATGACAAGCCAAGGAGGAATGGGTTCAAAGTGACACAGGGCAGGGTGAGATGGGATATTGCGAAGAAATTTGTCCAAAGAAGCTGTGGCTGCCCCATCCCTGGAAGTGTCCAAGGGCAGGTTGGATGGGTCTTGGAACAACCTGGGCTGGTGGAAGGTGTCCCTGCCCATGGCAGGGCTTGGAACTGGATAATTTTTAAGGTTCCTTTCAACCCAAGGCAGTCTGGGATTCTGTAATTATTTTTATTTTCCATAAGTAAGGGAAAAAAGACAAGAAATATCTTGTGAAATACGCTGGTAAACAATGCGGAGATTAGGAAAAAGATTCCTCTGTATTTAACTGGAATGAGCTTACTGTAAATCAAAAGCTTAAAAAGTTTTAAAGTTGTAATTGGATCAGCAGGTCTCTGACAGTTCCCTGGTTTTATAGCAGCGTGGATCTAAAAGAATGGCTTTTTCTCAAAAGAGGCTCACAGGAGACAAGCAGTAAAAAAGATCCAGCCTGGGATACATTTTCAAAGGAATTTCAAATAGACTATCAAGCTCTTAATGCTCTTTTTGTATTAGGAGTAAACAGAGCTCCAGTTTAACCTTCAGAATGCAACATACCCTACTTTGCCAACTTTTTCTCAGTGCACCTAAGACCCCATTATTTGAGAGATGACAAGGACTTACCTGATTGTCTGCAGTGTTTGATATCCAATCTCGACAAGCACAGTCCGTTAAATTAGAGGAATGCCAGCCAAAGAGGGTGACAGAGGTTTCCAGAGACAGAGAGGAGTGAATAAAAAATAAATTGTAAGATTTCCACCTATGCAGCCCCAGCTCACTGTTATCAAGACTCTTATCTTTCAAAGATAATTATTACAGCTCAACATAAAGTTGGTAATGAAGATTCTGTGGAGAGCAGCACGAAAGTCATAAAAAATGCTTATAACCCTGTCCCTAAAATCCATTTATCTGAGTTCCACCGACTTTCATTGGTTCTTAGATATCTAAGCCAGTGAGATGCTTTTGAATAACAAATCCAGAAGAGCTGCAGATAAAACTCCGGGCATCTTCAATCCAGAAAGTTCTGGCTTTCTGGTACAGAAACACAAAATGTGATAAAATGTCTGCCCTGAATAATAGCGAGAGCCCAAATCTCTGCTGAGAGATCCTAAGTAAAGGGTCAAGGCTTGAGGCATCAGCTCACTGCGGCTTTGTGAAGCCTCCTTGCTCAGGCCTGGAGACCTTTGCAGCCTTTAATATCAATAACAGCGGCAACCAGGAGCTGGATTTTCCCCCTCCCGTCTCTACCTGTGTACTGCAGGTAAATCCCAGCCTGTCCATCGGCATTCCGGGCACGTGGAGGGCGCAGGGAAGGGAAGGCCACCTGTCAAGCGGAAAAAGAACAAGTGCTATTAGGGAGGATTTTACAAAGAGACAACAGCTCGAGTAGCAACAGGGACAGTGCAGTTTATAAGCTTAAAATACAAGCAGGAAAATAGCCTAGCCAAAAAAAAAAGAAAAAAAAAAAAAAAAAAAGCCCCTTCCAGAGGAAATTCCATTAGGTAGATCAAGGACCAAGTTGTGTTTTCAATTTGTACAAAAACTAGCTTGGCTATAGGGCAAATACATTAAGTGTTTGACAACCCACTAGAGCTTTGAACTCAGCTTGATCCCATCTTTTACAGTATTTTACTACCAGTTCATAATTAAACTTTTAGCAAAAACCATTTTATATCACCAACACAGGTCAAGTGAAACATTTGGGTATCAACCTTGTACCCCCGTTGCTGGGTATATCCTAAAACCTATAAATATTTAACTGCCAGGAGGTATGACACCTGTCTTACAGGGGGGAAATGTTATTATGGCTTAAAGTATATTTTATTAAAAGAAAAAATGATGGGACACGTGTAAAATCTGAATGCAGATAAAATCAGGGGGGAAAGCAGAAAATAATCTAATGGGATATGAAAACATCTATTAAATTATGTCTTTGTTCTGACTCTCACTTAATCTTCCCAAACTTTTGGGGATAAATGGCTACCTAAGAGCACCAGTGTGGGATTGACATGAACACTGCCCCCCCTAAAAATCATGAAACCCACTCAGATTTCTGAGTTAAAGGATGTATTTTTAACATACAGTAATACTTCTCCAATAAGAGTGTTCTCCAATAACGGTTTCTCCGAGAAACATTCCTGTGTTCCGCATATGAACTGGGCTTATTTACCAAATTTGGGGAAGATTACCCTCAGATCTGGAGAGAATTACAGAGCCTTACTTAAAAAAAAAAAAAAAGGCCACAGCTTAAATAGAAACCTTTCCAATAGGAACAGTCATTGCTACTCACAGCAAGAAACTGCAGCAATATTTCCAACAACAATTTCAACGTTTATGTTACAAATTCCGAATTGGAGATTCAATGCCTGCAGCACCCCCAACTCTGGTCACAGGTTCTCATCCCTGTGCATTTGTGGAGAAAAACAGAGTGAGCAAAATTTGAAAAAAAACCAAATTACATGTACATTGTCAAGTGTTTATAATTCTTTTGAAAATTCTCATAATTTCCAGATGATAAAAAGAATACTTTATAGATCTATCTTTTTTTGTTGTTGTTGATTAGTTTTTCACTTTCATTTTCTCTCTCCGTTCTAATTATAAATGATTTGTGGGCTTATTAAAAATCTTTTTTTCCTTTCAGCCATCACACTAGCTAAGATAAATTGAATGACAGATAGATAAATACAGATAAATATTGTGGTCCTGTCTCTGGAGCAACACACATATTTGTGGCAAAATCCTACCAGGCACATCTGGGAAAAGGAATTAAAGTGATCCAGGCTGGGTAGTGCACAAACCAGGATTATTATATTCATTTATTTTGTTATCAGAGCTCACGAACTTCACCTGTTGCTCTAATGTGGAAAACGTATCCCAAATATAGGAAATCCCAAGCTCTATTAACATTGGTGCAGTCACTGTTGCTAAGACTGGGGTTTTTTTTCTACCTTTATTGTGCAAGGTGATCTGAGCTGCTCCAATCTTCCTTTCATTAAATACACTGCTTTTTTTCAGTCTCAAATATCAATGAAGGCAACTGCTGTATAAATTTTGTAGTAATTGCTGATACTTGAGTAAGAAAAGATTAGAATCACATGATGCATAACCCCTGGAAAGGATTTGAATGAAGGGGAATATTTCACAATAAACTCCACTGAATCCTTCAACTTGTGGACTTTTTTTATTGAAGTACCACCACTTCTTTGTACAACAGCTCCAATCTCTGGGGATAAAGCCTTTGTGCTTTTTTAATTAATTTCTTCATTTATCTTGATGATCTTCTTGATTTGCTGAAGCAATCTAACAAGAGTGTTATTTTACTAAAACTGCACTCACCATTTCTCTGCCTGGAGTTCCCAGCTGCTAATATGGAATAATCTACTAAGGATTTACAAGTTTCAAATAAATTGGCCACACTCAGCAACCAGATGCACTCTTTAATCCAAAATTTATCATGATTGTTACGGCTATGGAATATTTTATCATATTTATCTTAGAAAAATTGCTACACTCTTTGAGTTTTTTTTAAAATATTAACTACGTATTTTTATACATAATTTGTTTACAGCCACGGGCTGTAGGGCTGACCTTCAACATATCATTTTGTTTACTAATTAGACGGCATTTTAGAATTCCTTTGCATTATTAACTAATTTAATTAAGTTGCTTTTGATGATTTATTTATTTATTTCCCTGCAATGAAAGCTGTAGCTCTTCCAGACTGACACAAATTCCATCCTCTAGGGAAGAGCTGCCCCATTTTAGACCTGCGGAAGCTTTGGCCAGGGGACCCCAGCAGTGCCACGTTCCGGTCCAGATAAACTTCTCATCCTCCACAAATCTGGATCTTCAGGGGTGATGTAGCTGATGAAGTTCTTGAAAAAGTCCTAATTATATAAAAAACTAGATTTCTAGAACTAATATATCCTCATTTCGCCAAACTCAGTGACGTGCAGGGTTGCAAACCTCGGTGCAGTTTGGACAACGTTTCCTCGAGAGATCACTTTAATAGGATATTAACGAGTCTCTGGGACTGTAGCTGAAATACTTGCCTGTTTCTCATTCACACATCTTGCCTTTTAACACTTCATCTCTATTCATTAAGTTTAAACTGTTTTTTTAACCCCTATTCAAGAACACGATTTGAGGTGAGGCAGTTTCTTGCAGAGCCCTCAGGCAAGAACTGCGAGTTTCTCAAATTGCGGTCATTTTTCTGGCAAACAAATCTGCCCCAAAAGGAAAGAATATTAAGGAAAACTTGACGCGAAAAAGCAGCATTTCACCTTTTTTCTTCCCCCCCCCTTTTTTTTTTTCTCCTTTTTCAAAAGTGAGGTTGTTTTTTAACAGTTATTTTTTGTCATTACAGCAGTAACGCTGTGAAAGGCACGATCCCACAGAAAAAAAAAATTCCTCTAAAAGTCCATAAATTTCAATCTGTCATGGATGGGCTAATCAGTTCAGAGCCCTAGAGGAAAGTCAGATACTTTAGGCCACGTTCAAAGCCTGGAGAGAAAATTGGTGTTGACCCAAGATTCTACTGGGAATAACTGGGTGAGTTGAATCAGTGTCTTTATTTATACTGTGCCCTTCCCCGTGATGAGCACAGGGAATCTAGCTGGAAGTGAGGATGGGAGGAGCAGGATCAGAGCTGACACAGCCTGTTTGCTCAGGACCGAGGAAATAAAGCCAGGCCAGTTAAGGGAAATACCTTAATTTAGCCTAATTTCTGAAGCACCTCTTCCCCCAGCAGGCAGGAGCTGGGCAAGCTTCAAAATTCTCACTGAATATGGTTTGGGGGCTGATTATAATGTTAATTTTGTTACTGTCTTGCTTGTCAGAGGCAAAAGACAGGAAATTCTCTGAGCTGAAGGCTGTCATTATGTCCATATCGTATTTATGACTGCAATATCTAACCTATAGGAGTCGTAGACATTAATGAAATGCAAATAAAGCATATAAAAACAATCTGGGATATGCCTATGGAGGAAAATGAAATGGAAATTTTGGACTGTGACGGATTTCTATGATCCTTGTGGGTCCCTTCCAATCCAGGATATTCTATGATTTCACATGAGAATATAAAATTCATATCTTTTCCTATATGTTTAAAAGCATAAGCAAATGTCCTATGCTTACAGCAAATATTTTTGCACATTTTATAGGGATTTATATTTAAAGCTTCTGAATTGTTTGCTTTCTTTTAAGTATAAATAAAACCTTGAATCATAAGGCCACAATGAAAAGGCTGCAACTCATAACATAACACTTACCTGATTTGCTGACTTTAGATTTACTCTCCCAAATTATAATGGTTGCTAAGAATTAAAGCACCATCGCTGCAAGGCCAAAATAGGTGGGTTGGGTTAGAGAATGAAAATGTTCTCTGCCAGATTTAGCTGATAATTGCAACCAACATCAACCAGCAACACCCCTGGATACAGGTGAGCCCCTGACCCATCACACCAAAACCTTTTTGGCCAGGTAAGAGTGAATTGGGACAGCTCTGAAACATTTAATCTCAAGTTTCTGTGCCAAGGCATCCTAGAGAGCATGGCATTAACAGCATGTGTGGAGAAAAGCATTAAGAGTTTTACAACACAGTGGTTTTCCTCCTTTCTTCTCCAAAAATGAGGAAAAAAAACAATAAATGCTGTCTTATAAAATAGGTTTTGACTTGTTTCTTGGCTAGGAACATGAGGTCCTGGAAGGTTCATGAGACATTTATCTGGCGTAAAATACAGTTCAATATCTAAATGACTTTTTCCATTCAAAGTTTAAATAAAGCCCAGCAACCTTTAGCCTTTAGTGGTTCCCCATTGCTAATTCCTTGAATGGAAGCTTTTCTGAAAAAACAGAAGGTGCTTCACTATTCAGGAGACAGGGAAACATTTTTACAGTTGACCACTGTGCTCTGTGTGTGTGGAAGAGAGGGTTTTAAAGAAGCAATGCATCTTTTTCTATCTGTGTACAAATATATTTCATCATTAAGCTATAAATCAAGCCTTGTGGGCCAATTCAGCTGGAAATATTAATTACATACTTCGGCCAACTGTCCATTCCCTTTCCTGGTGAATAAGCAGAAACTACTTTGTGATTTGTTCTGCACACAACCAAAAAACCTGAAGTTTTTGAGAAAATTTGTATTTCATTACTAGGCCATTTCCTGTCAGATATTTTACCACAGAGTTCTCCAATATAAAAGGAAACTTATTTTGCCTTTAATCAATTTTACTACCATGCTTATATTTATCATTATACTTTTAAAGTCCGTGGCTATAACTGTTAAATTAAATCAACACTCATTCCTTGGATCAGACAAACAATACAACATAACAAGGCAAAGGAACAGACTACACGACATCCTAAGCAGTTGTTTCTTAATTTAAAAATAGAGATAGAATGCCATCTACTTGTTGGTTTCCTATACTGCCGGCTGAGATTAAAAAGAAAAAAGCTCCCAGCCTTGGATGGCTGCAGTTTTGAAGTGTGTGCTCTGGCTAACCACCAGTGTCCAGAGGACACGGGAGAAGAGCAGCCCTCCCATTAGCATGCACCTGACACGTCCAATGCATCAATTATACAACACAGCACAGCTCCCTCCCCTTCCAAGGCGCCGCCTCCCAAACGCCAAACTCTGGAAATCGTTCCAGGCTGCGAAGGAAGAGACACCACCCCCACCCCC
>VZRE01017091.1:345999-401021 GCA_013396775.1 Cephalopterus ornatus
CCCCCCCCGATGCTTGTTTGGGATTTAGAACCCAGATCCCGGCCAAGAATTTGCGTTGCCGGAGGTACGGAAGGAGCCGGGACCAAGTGCGGTGACGGTCTTTGTTCTGCAGGGCTCCCTGGGCTCTGGAGGGGACTCCACTCGGCCCCCAGAGTTCCACAGTGGGTGTCATCAGCTGCACAGAGCAGCCAAGAGTTGTTACCCGAGTGCAAACACCAATTTATTCCTGTTGTTACAGGGCTTCCATCACACAATCAAAAATCACAACGTCTACCGGAAAAATCACAGAGAGCTCCCGCTTACCCCGACGCTCAAAGGAGGATACTCAGGATGGTCCTGGTGGGGTGGAAGTGTCCCTGCCCATGGAATTGGATGGTCTTCAAGGTCCCTTCCGACCCAAACCATGTTGTGACACACACTTACCGCATAATTCTACGACAGACATTTATAATACCCGTGAGCTTTGGTTCCTAAAGCCCATATCAGTTCCCTACCAACTCTATTTGCACCTCATCTCTCTCCTCATTCGCAATTAATTTTGTTTTACTAACAGACTACAAGGGGTTTCAAGAGACACTAAACTAAAAAACTGTGCCCTACCTAATTTATTTGAGGAAAAAAAAATTAAAAGAAAGTGTTGTCTTTTTTTATTCCTTCCCTCGCAAAAGGAACCATCTGTGGAAATAAGAGTCTTGGAAATAAGATCTATAATTACTGTGTATTCAGTTAAGTTGCCATATCACCAGCTTTTCAACACTGCTCTCTCCCAGCGTTAGTAGTTCTTTTACAAATATTTATTTGAGAGCTTTATAAACCTTTTAGAAACCTTAACTATACCCAAGGGGCTAAACAAGCAAGTCTCCAGGGAAAACTCCCCTGCCTTACAGAAAGGGAGAGAGCAGCTCTAAATCTGGGAATCATAAATATTATTATCAGCCTTATTGTATTTGCTTTCTGGGTTTTGATCCCACAAGAGATGAAGCTGCCACAGTCACTCAGAAGCCAAAATGACTAAAAATGTGCTTCAGTGTAGAATAAAACTGGTTCATACCTCTATTCATGGGGCTCTGCGGGCTGATTCTGTGAGAAAATAGCCAATATCACACAGAATATGGTTAAATATGAAGGTAGCAATAACAGTTCTGCTCCTTAAATGCTGCAAAAAGTATTTTTTGAGATATCTGACGAAACAAGCCAAGTGTTTTTTTCCACTCTCCTTTTCATTTTTGGATTGGATACAGATCCAAAAGAGAGAGAATACAACAGTAAAATACAAAATATCCATTATTTAGCACTAGCCTATTTACAGAAGCCACTCAATCTTTATTCTCTCAAAGTCGTTATGGAATTGATCAGAATCTCAATTAATGTAGTAACACATGGGCACTTGTGCTTGTTACAAACAGGAACCATTCCAGGTCCAGATATGAAAATACAGAATTCTTAAGGATGTTGGGCTTTGCTGCAACATGTGCTCCCTCTCCTGCCCACTTTGAGTACCTTTAGAGTGTTCTTAGTATTTTTAGGTTATATAACTGAGCATATTTATAATATACATGACAGCTTCCATCAGTTCTTTATGTTCTGGGTGACTTTGGTAAATTTTTCAAAGCTTCTGATCATGTTGAGTGACATTATTACTTGAAATAAAATCTCCATGACCACATTTCTCAGTGTTTGTGTTACCACCGACCAAAAAAAAGAAGTCCAGAAAGGAGGATTATAGAAAGGAAGAGATAAGGAGATGAACTCATCTCAGTTGTTTACATAATATATTGAGGGTCTTTTTGTGCCTTTGGCTTGTTTTTCCACCTCCTCCCTCGTCAACCATTCCCAGGAACTGAACCTGTTCCTGAAATACTATCAGACCAACCAGCACAATCAAATTCAAGAGCAATGATGGAAACATCCAATTAAATATCTGAAGATGAGGAAGGATGAGAATGAACAGAGTTACTGCTGCATAATTCACTACTGAGCCAAGGCAACAATTGGCAACCCAAAGAAACCACGTCTCTGGAGCTCTGTGTCTCTCCCAGCACACCTGGGACGAGTAAACACTGGGAATACTTCTGAATCCATCAGACCCTCAAGGGAAAACCATTCCAGTCTGTCCCACTCTGAAGTACAACCCAAATCCTGATAGAAAGAAACCTCAGAGAGACCTTTCTGTTCCAGTATTTAAAGTGTGGCTACAGAGAAGATGGAGACTCCCTTTTTCCAGGGAGCCACATGGAAAAGACAAGGGGTAATAAGTAAAAATTATTCCTGGGGAGATTTCCATTAGACGCAAGAGGGAAAGTTTTCACAAGCAGAACAATCAGCCCTTGGAACAATCATACCAGGACGGGGTGAATTCCCCACTGCTGTACACTTCCAAGATTCAGCTGGACAAGGTCCTTGGCCACCTTGTCTAGACGAGCTTTGGCCAAGAAAGGCTGGACAGACAATCCTTGAGGTTCCCCGCCCCAAGCTGGTACTCTGTGATTGATTCCCAAAGCACATCTATTCTAACTGGGCCACAATAACAATGAGTTTTATCAATTTTTATGTAGAAAGTGCATGTGGGCGCATTTAAGCAACAAACTCAACTGTGCACTTTGTGCCTGCAAAATGGAAGCATCTTTAATTTCTGCAGTTCCACCTAAGCAGGGTAGGTCAGGTCAGTACAAGCAATTAATACAAATGAACAAGAAGTTCATAAAAGCAGCTTAATTTGAATTAACAATTCATCCACTCCCAGACTTTGCTACAGTGAAGAGGCTGCTGCTTTTATCTATTAATATTTCTATTTACGTAGCAGCCACATGATAGAAGGTGGATGTATATAAGCATAATTCTATGGAGATAACTTCAGAATCATTGCCAAAAAGTGTTTATTTTTATGTTTATTTGCATTTCATGTCAGGAAAACTTGCATATTGTTTTCTTCTTCCAAGTGACACCTTGCAGCCCTCAATTCTGAACTAGCACTCTTCTAGGTAATCTGCCATGTATTCCATATATTGTGCAATATATAAATAATATATTATTTGTGCATTATATTCTGCCTATGTGTACATCTATAATATATTATATTCTCTATATATGCTATATGTTTGAATAGCGTTACATACAATTATATATGCAATATTAAATAAAGCTCTTAACTGCTTTCCTTAGCCTGTCTTCATGAGATACCTTTCAGCAGCTGTGTTATGAAAATGGAATGAATTACACAAAAAGGAGTGGAAATTCCAGAAATCTGCACCTGGTCATTTCCATTCAAAAGCTGCTACAACGTGACTCCAACCCCAGGAATGAATCTCTTAGACCGTGGTTACAATTGCCATGGAAACTGCTCTCTTAATATCTTTGCATTTGACACATCTGCCTTATTTTGTCTGCAATTTTTGAAGAAGTAACCTGCTGGCATGTAACATCAGGAGATAGAAATAAATGAATAGAGGCGGGTAGTGGTCATGGAGGGGACACGAGGAAGTGGGATGGAAAATCTACCTCGACCCTGGAGGTGCCGGAACACGATCGGTGAGGAAAACAAACACAAAAGGTGGTTCTGGACATGGCGTAAATGGTCTGCATATTTAGGGGCCTCTCCTCCCGATTCTCAGAGGGAGGAGGAGAGGCTTTCTTCATGCTCTCAGAGTTAATCAGCCAATTAATGCACTGTTTGTTCCATCTTTCCAGGTCATTACTGCCAAGGAGTTGGCACACGGTGATGGTGAGTGAGCTCTGTGCAAACTTCTGCCACGTGGATCGAGTCCATTCCATGGAAGTTTGCTGAACAGAAATGGAAACATTTATTTCTAGGCAACTTCCATGAAGGGCATAGTTTGGATCCCTGTGACTGGGAATGTGCACAAGAGGGGCAGGCAGCCAAGGCAGCTTTCAGGGATGTTTCGTTTCTTTTGAGGTTCCTGAGGCCATCAGTGAAATCAGAAGAGTCTGAAACAGCAAAGAATCCTTCACACCAATTCACAGCAGCAGCTACATAGAAACATTGAATATCCTGGGGTGGAAGGGACTCACTAGGATCATCCAAGTGCAACTCCTGGCCCTGCACGGGACAGCCCCAACAATCCCACCATGAGCACTGCTCATGCTGCATCTGCTCCCAGAAAGTACTAACAACACTCAGCAGTCATTACTGCACTTGACAGTTTTGAAGTACTTTGCAAATATTAATTAATGAGTCTCCCAACCCCTCTTTGAGGCAGGTAATTAGCTGGATTTTATTTTAAAACCCCTGTAAAGTAGAGAGGTGAAGTGACTCACTGTGAAGCAGTGAAGGTGCTGGAATTCAGCCTTGGATCACTGTTTCATATTCAGTAAACATTTCTCTGCTGTCATCACCACAAGGTCCCTCTTTGTGACCATCTCCTCTTCTTCACTGAGCTCTTCCTTCCCAGCTAGCAGCCACCTAGTCATTTAAAAGCACATAAAAGACTGGATCCAGCACTAAAAGTGACTGTAACTTCATCCGGTTACTGAGATGGATGAAATTGGATCCATTTACAGGTACTGGGCACAGAGTATTTTGGCCTGGGTTTAAGTCCTATCCCTGAAGTATTAATCAGCAGTGGCTAAAGCCATAACCTTTAGTGATTAGTACTAATATTAACTACTCTAACAGCACCTCAGGGGATATGGACATCCATGGAAGTCTCTCTTATGTTAGATTGCAACTGGTTTGCCTGAAAGTTGCCAAAACTAAGGTATTTTCTGTAACATTTTGGCACAAAAAATAGCTATTTTCTGATAAGATTCCATTTCACTGGAAAAATTACAAGCAGAATCTTTAGGGATGCCAGTAGAAGCAGGCATTATCACCTGAGTTAACTCAATGTTCTAGTGTGTTGCTCTATAAACTTGCAAAGATTGGATTTCCACAAGGATTGATAAATCACAGATTATTTTCCCAAAGGATTTTAAGTCTCAACTACAGTTTAGATGAGATGTTCCTCTCCCTTGCAGCCAGGAAGGACTTCACATACCCCTTACTTGTTGCTTTTGCATAGAAAATACTACATTCTGCCTTCGTTGATCAAATTCAGACATAATTCGGGGGGAAAAGACAAAATATTTTGGAGCTGGAATGGTGCAGTTTTCCGCTTCCAGCCCAAAAATCCAGGTTTAACGTGAATCTTCAAGGCAGCTTTAGCAGTGCTTAGGTAGGAGGCACAGGAGGCCTCATCTCCTAGCTGCTGGAGTTCCCTGTATTGTGTTAAAGGATGCACAGACTATTTCCACTTATGAGCTCAAGCAATTCTCCTCCCTGAAAGTGCTTAATTTGCATCATAACTTTTATTCCCTCCAGTACAGGTCACCTACTGAACTCTGGATGGATGTCACCTGGTGTCACTTAACATAGACAAACCATCCAATATAACTGTAAATAGAAACTGCACTTTAATTGGATTACTAATTTAATCACTATTTATTTCAATGCTGTTTTCTGCTGCTTTAGGACTAGAGGGCACTGATTGAGATAAGAGACAGCTGATTTATGTGGTCACTGTCTACTCTTTTATATGGTTCTGAATCTTGGGTCATTTACCGCCACCACCTACGACTCTTAGAACGCTTCCATCAACGCTGCCTCCGTACAATCCTAAACATCCACTGGAGAGATTATGTAACCAATACGTCTGTTCTTGAACAGGCAGGAGTTACAAGTATTGAGGCCATGTTGCTGCGAATGCAGCTGCGTTGGGCAGGGCACGTCTCCAGGATGAAGGACTACCGCCTCCCTAAGATTGTGCTCTATGGTGAACTTGCCACTGGCTGCCGCAAGAGAGGAGCCCCGAAGAAGAGATATAAGGACTCCCTGAAACAACATCTCAGCCTTGGCCATATCGATCACCATCACTGGTCTGCTCTGGCCTCCAATCGGGAGGCCTGGAGACACACTATTCACAATGCTGCAATATCTTTTGAAAATACACGCAGGATCACTCTCGAGGAGAAAAGGCAACGCAGAAAGGACCGTGTCCTTTCAGTACCACCTGGGGAGCCATTCTGCTGTGCCTTTTGCAACCGGACGTGTCTATCTCGCATTGGCCTTTTTAGCCATCAGCACGCTTGTAGCAAGCGTGGGTAGAGTCCTTCACAAATCTTCGTTCGCGAAGCCTAGCCATGATGATGATGATGATGATTTAATATGGACTGAAATCCCAAGGTTCCCAAAGCTGTTCCAGCCAGTGGAAGAGATGCCAGCCCTCACACTCAGCACCCATTGATACAGTTTTGCTACAGAACAAAACAGGTGGAGTTGGGGTCCAAATTAAGCCATTTCACAATTTGATCTGTATGTATTTTTACTATTTGAAACCAGAAATCAGGATTTCACCATTACAACTCAAGCCATGCTATTTCTTTACCTTGATTATTTCCCATCTTCCATTTCCCTCTACGTAAAAACTATCCTGCTCCATCTACCTTCCACAAGAGGAACATAAACTTCCTTGCACATAAAACCTCCTATTACCACTTCTAAACGTTTTAAGTGAGATAATCTAAACCTTACCACAAATTCCTTTGACAATACCTGTCAATCTGGGTCTTCCATCTTCCGTGGAGAAATCCTCCATATTCTGCAGAGACAACCACACCACTTCTTCCCTCTCCTCATCTGGGAAGGCAACAGACTCCAGGTACTGGCACCCTGCTCCTGCCTCCCATTCTTTTCTCTTCTCTTCTCTTTATTTTTGTGCCAAAAGCCAGCACAGAATTCACTGTGGCACTTCAGGAACAAAGTATGGTAACAAGAGTGCAGGAAATCCATTCAATAAATTGTCATGTTTCAGCAACACTTGTCTTCCTGAGGGCTGATAGAATTGCCCATTGCACTGGCACTTAAATGTCGTGTTCCCCATCATAATATCCTCGTTATCATCCTCCGAGTGCTTCCTTCTCTTCATCTCGCTGGTTCTGTAGCAAGTAGGGGTTATATATGTCCCTTACACTGCTTTTATTCTTCCCTCAAACAGAGCATTAACTTGCCTGATCACAATGAAATTCCCTTTCCCATTTTCTCTCTGGATTGCAGCAACTGTGTCTACACAATTCCATCTGTAAATGCAACTCTCCCAAGGGCAAATTCCCACTCCCATGCACGCTGACACAGCCTGGAAACAGTCTGGGGGGTCCTGAAATACTCCTGCTGGAATTCAGGGGCAAACCCAACCATAACTTTTTCACTATTTTTCCCAGCTTGAAGCTTGCCAGCAAATAACCCACATAAAATGAAGTGTTCTCCACTTGTCTCTGTATCTCTTCTGAAAGCTCTTCAGCAGAAGATGTGCATCCATTTATATAAGTATGCTAATACATCACCCAGCCAGGCACGGGAAAACCTGCAGCCCTTTGCCAGGAGGGAAATATAGATCCAGGAAAAGAGTTGTGCATTTGACTCCAACTGCAGGGAATGTGTGGGCACATGGTTTTGAAAAGAACCTTCTCTTACAGAATTCAGTGACTGGATGAACCAGCTGGGGAATGCCTGAACTGAGAAGGTTTGCCCAGTAAACACTAAAAAATAAAAGGAACAAACAGAAAAACCCTCTTGAAATAACCCCCTACAATCAAGCCAAAGATGGTAACAATTATTTAATAAGAATTAAGAGTTCGAGGCATTACCAAAAATAGAGACGAGTTCTCTATAACAACCTAATAAACCTAACATTATTCCTGCTATTTAATATCCTAACATCTTTTTGGAGAATATAAATTATTCAGCGTTCAAGTGCCTTGTAATTTGATTTAAATGATGAATGGAAATAAAAAAAATCTTTTAATTGTAAAATCTGTTTTGTGTGCAGCACACAGAAACACTCACCAAGCCACTGAAACAGGTTCTCAGGAGAACTGTGTGGCTCAGAGGTTTGCTAATGGGATGTGGTGTCCTTCATCATTAGGATCATGAGTTGAATACAGAATGTGTTGGAAGTAACTGGAAATGGTTTCTCAATATGGCTAAAAATTCAAAGCAGACTTGAAGTTCCCTTCATCATACTCTCCCATTTTTTGCTGAGGAACATCTCTAACTCCTGGTGAAAATGGAAAATTTTCAGCCTTCTGGACTTTTTTTTTCAAGGTTGACCATTCCACTGGGTTTCTTACTCGAGCTCTGGCCAACTCTCCCCCTTGCCCCACCCCACCATGGCACACATTGGTCATTCCTTGATGGATACGATACCAGGTGATAAAAAAAAGTCATGGAATCCCACAATGGTTTGGGTTGGAAGGGACCTTACAGATCATCTGGTTCCAAACCCCTGCCATGGGCAGGAATCTTTCATAGACCAGGTTGTTCAAAGGACTCACTTGAACAATCCAGGACTAAAATCTGCTTCAAGCTCTGATCTTTCCTTTTATGCACCACAATAATTCTTAATATTTTTCTGCATAAAACCATATCCAGACATTTTTTTGCTCGTGCTTTTCCCTGTAAAATACACGCCTGCCTGACTGTGAAAGCCTAATAGAGTTTCTATTTAAAATACCTGAGGCATTGTAAGGTAACCAAGGTAATTAAAATTTGGTTTAACTAAAGTCACAATCACTAAAAAGTGAGACCACCGTGTCGTTACAAAAGCAGAGAACAAGCAACAGGCAGGCAAAAATTATAATATTAAAACACACTACAGTAAACTTGGTCGTCCTAGAAGTAAACATATTCAATCTTGAGAATTATTGATTTAGTGTTTTGGACTTCGTGGCAACTCCTCATCTTCCCACCAGCCTGCAATGTGCAACTTCGAAAAAATGACATTTCTTTTTGCCTGCTGCATCCAATTCCTTTGAAGCAAAAATTATCTGTAGCTATCTGGAAAGTCCTTAGCACTATAAATCTTCTATCTCTGTTGGATTTTTGATGCCCTACTGTAAGAAAAATCACAGTGGTTGGTTAGGGTTTGTTTGTTGGGCTGTTTTTACAGTCCACGTGATCCCTGCTTACTAGCTGTACCTTTTTTGATCTCTCCATTCCACTTTAAACACTACTCTGAAAATGTGTGAGGAACACCATGAAAGCAAATATCCACATTAAAATGTGTAGATAAACTAATTCCCTCGAGTTGAACACACACAAAAAAAGGGGCACTTCAGGGGCAATAGTATATTAGATGAATCAATAAACCTGAAAATAAAAAGATACTATATCTCAGCCGCATGGATATGAGTCAATTAACCTTATAAAAGTTGTATTTTGCCCAGAAAGGTCCCCCCCTTTTGTGTCTTTGCCCACCAGTGCAGAGCTGGTGGCATTGTCAGCTCCACTGCGTTGAACACATCAGTGGAAAAGCCTCAAAAACTGAACATTCTCATTTCAAAAAATGAAGGAATTTCATGCTGTAGGAGTCCTTAGAAAGACATCTTTTGACATCTTTAAAACTCCCAACCTTCCTTATTACAGTGCTCTTTTAAAAAGCAGAAACAAATGGCCATTCAGGGGAAGACACTCGGCTTGCCTGAGGCAAGCTGTGATTAAATGATGGAAATCAAAGACTTTTAGCTAAAAAACTGACTAAAATAGATGAGAGGAAATAGTTTAAAGCTAAGAATTTACTGAGTCAGAAATATCATTGTTATAAAATACGCTGAGAGAAGCTCAGCAGAGCTTCTCCAGTGTTTTCCAGGAGATACCCATGGAGAGCAGTTACAGGTTTGGAGCTTTCAGAGAGGGATGTGGGAGATCACCACAGTCAGACCCTGCTCCTCTCAAACTATCTGTCCACCAGTAAATTTTAAACATCCAACATCGTTTCAAAAAGTCTACACCAGCAATTTAAACAGAAGCCCTGAGCTCTTTTGGCTGATAAACACAATCTTTATATTTATTTCCTATAAAGAAATATGAGTTTTTCTTCACAGGGTGTGCAGAGATTAAAAAAAAAAAAAAAAGAATATTCCCTGTTAACAATAAAGTTGACATAAAGTGTATTTCTATTAAGTTCCACAGGTACCTAAAAATGAACAGAAGAACCAGAGAAGATGAAGCACAATTTCCAGAGGAATATACTGCAAGTCCCAAAAATACCATCAAAGCAATTTAATGTGAAACTTCCATTAAACATTTTTAACGTATTTCAGAATAATTTCGTGATTTGAAACACAAAAAGTGTAGCTAAATTCATTATCACAAATGCTTTGATGATACGTTTGCTAAGAAAGTTTGTAATGGCGATAAAAGGCAGCCCTTTTTTTATTAAATACTGCACCACAAAATCATTCTGACCCACACTTGGACACTTTGAATTTCCAGGGAGCGGAACACGTGAAAAATTACTACAGTGGGCAGAACAGACCTTGTTTTCATATGAAAATAACATACTCGGCATCAAACAAACCTATTGTCTGTATTTCTGCAGATCTCCAAGTCCATATGTTTCTTGCTGTTTTCCTTTCTGTTGGAATTTCAAAGAAATACCCAGAAAAATCACACCACAGGGGCAGAACCTGCACAGTTTTACCACAGCATTATGATGGGGAGTTTTATTCTAAATTAGCAACTATAATTTCACAGGCATGGCAGCTCTTCGTTGTCACTTTTTTCAACTTCAAAGACAAAAAAATAAACCCGACCTGTAGAATTTGTGCACTGGAAACCTTCTAGTGGTGACTATTGTTTAGAGAACGGACAGATCAGGATTAAATCAAACACAAATAAATGAACAGGAGCAATAATTTGAATACAGTTAAGACTAAGCCAACAACAAATGAGCTGTAGTGATTTGCAAACTGCTTAAAAAGAAATAAGATTATTTTTACTGCCCAGACTTGTATAAGGGAGGGAGGTTGTGGGGTGGAAGTTGGGTTTTAGAGGATGAGTGAGTTGTAGAAAACTTTCTAATGCTTCCAACCTGATTCCCTTGTACCTGGAGCCTGCAAAACCACTGCACTCTTGGCTTCCTCTGCTAACTTGGCTCTAGCAGTTTCCAAATGATTAATAACACCTTTGTACAGAACCAAATAAACATGTAAACTGCAGTGAACTGAGGATTGAGGACCCTGGAATGTAATTAGCTACTCGCACGCTTTTTTACTGGCAAATATTAAACTACACAGCAAACAGAAGTAAAGGACAAAACAGAACCGTGCAGCATCATTACTCAATAAAAATGATACATTTATAACCTCATTACTCACATTTTATAGTGGTGGATGCTGAAACACGGAGAAGGGGCTGTGCAAGGTCACACTGGCAGAGCCTGGGAGAGAAACCAGACATCTCATTCCCTAGACTGGTGTTGTGCTCACTCTTTTATATTGCTTTTTCTCCTTTTTTTTTCCCCCTCTTTTTTATTTAAACACAGATAGATCACCATAGCAAACTTACAAAAAGGCCTTGTGTGGCACACAGATAAGTGTGGATTTAAGATAAGCCGAATCTCCTGAGCTTCACTGGCGACAATAGAGTTTGTTGATTGCAATAAACCACGTGTGGAAATTACATCAATGTTAACAGAAACATATGGAATTCTTTATGATAATGTTCTGGTCCCTCTGAACTCGGGGACGAAATTTCTATTGTGAATAAACTGTACTCACAATATTGGATTTGAACTTTTGCAGCTTATAAATTATCTCATCCGAAAGCAAATTGCTGCCAACCCAAGTCCTTCTATGCTCACCTGTGCAGTCTGGATCCACTGCTGGAGGAGGGAGAGTGGAAAAGGCAGGACAACACGGCTTTTCAGATCAATCTTCATGAGGACTCACTTGCTAAATCATGCTTTTCTTTTCCAGCCTCTGGAACATCATGTGATGCCTCTGGAGAAGGAAAGGCAAATGGAGAATGGGTGTTTACCTCATTAAATCACAATAAAAATAATGTTTTCCTATATATAAAAAAAAAATTAGCTTCTTTTTTTCCTCCCTCCAGAGCTTCCTCATATTCTTATTTTCTGCAAATAATGCCAGGATATTTTAGACTGAAATTCTACCAATTTGCTTGACCAAAGCTGGTTACAAGACATCCCCCTTTTCAAGCTGTGGGATTTCTGTGGTGTGAAACGTGTAAGGCTGTGCCTCTTTACATTTACACTGTTTCCCAAAGCCTTTGCCATGGTGCCTGAACAGAGTTTCAACCAAAAAACCGTCCCCACGAGCCGTGCCTGAGTCTGAACCGACGCAGGCTCTGCTCCAAAGCCCTGGGCTTTTCCCACAGGCTCGTGACTGATCTGAGGCAGAGTAGGCAAGAAAACTGTTAAACTTTATCTTAATCCAGCTGTGAGAGAAACTTGGCAAATAAAATAACTAAAACTGTCTAAGAGACAATGAATTCTGCTCAAAATATTCTTGGGTCTTCTCTTGGCTTAATGCAACTAGAACTGACTCCAGTGAAGTCCATGGCACGTCATCAGATTTTTTTGTTGTTGTCAGAAATCGTCAGAACAGGTTTTTAGGTTCTTTTCATATCAGTATTATACTGAAAATAAGATACAGATTTGGATTTTTAAGTGAGACCAATTCTTATTCCTAAAACTGTAAAGAGTTACTCCCCATATGCAGTATTTTTAGTGAGAATCAGGCCAAGATTCAGGTAAATGAAAATATGAGAGGCAGCAAAAGGTGAAGTTTTTACCTTGTAAAACTGAAAATCTATAAGCTATACCCATAAATAAAATGTATTTCCTATTATAAACGAGATTATGAACCTGAAATTACCCCAGTGAGGAAACCATGTCACCTCCTGAATATCATCATAATAAACCAAAGCCTCTGATTTGTTACAATCACGAGATTTTTATCATGAGAAATGTCTGAGAACCCATTCACTGGGGCTGTAGAAACTCCATCCAGTCCACCAACATCAAGAGATACAATTTGTGGCACTGACAAATTAAAGGATGTCTGTGGGCACAACAAACTAGGGCCAATCCTTTCGTTATCTTTTCAGAACTGCCTGTGCATTTATATTTTTGTCTGGTGATAACACCACCAGAAAGGAAGGCAGCTCCCAGCACGTGGGCATCAGAGTCATTTTTGGGAAGCTAAACACCAACCTGAACTTTTACATCCTTTTACAGCTCTTGCAGACATTAATGGAGCTCAGAATGGTACTGGCACTTCCTGCCAAACGACACCGCAAACCTTGTGCCTCCTTCAAAATAAACCTGGTTTCTAATTCTGCTGCCCTCAGTCACCTCCGGCGGTATCTTATCCTGCAAATAGCTCAGCTCAAAGCCAGGAGCTTAGTTGCAAAGCAAGGTCCTTGTTCACAGAATCTGAAACTTTCTTAGGCTGCCCCCACATTGTCTCTTTGTCCTTGCAATACCTGAGGCTGCTCAGTGAGTGGAAGAACAGAGCACCATAAACTGAGGAGGGAATGTCAGCTGTCAGTGTGAATATCTTGGATTTGTTTCTCTGCTTGCCCGTACTGGGAATAGAGAATTATATTTCAGTTTTATTGGCAGCTGGTTTATTTTGTGTTTACAATGACCTGGATTGGCACTTTACGATCTGCCTGCAGAGCAGAACAGAGCTGCGCTCTCCCACAAGAAGACTTCAGGAATCATCTGGCAGGGTCAAACAGTGCAGCACCATAAGCACTTGTCTCTTCTAATCCTTCCAGATCCTACAGAACCATTGCTGTAATGTGCCTAAACTTAGGAGTCACTAAAAAAAAAATAAAATATATTAATAGAGTCATAGAATGGTTTGGGTTGGAAGGGACCTTAAAGATCATCTGGTTCCAACCCCTGCCATGGGCAGGAACACCTTACACTAGACCATGTCGCTCAAAGTCCCACCTAGCCTGGCCTTGGACACTTCCAGGGATGGAGCAAGTCAATGAAGATGAGGGAACAATGCTCATGTGGGCATTTAACATGCAGTTACATTGAAAAAAATGACACAGCAGCACTGAAACAGACTGGGAATTTAGAAACCTTTGCTTTCCTCACAAGGTTTTGCAAGCACGGGCATAGCTGCAAAGGCCAAGACATGTTTCTATTTTAAATATGTTAAAAAGGGACCTTCAGTTTGAAAAATTCAAATCCTGAACTTCTGGCCTTTTTTCTTTTATTTTTGAACTCTGGAAGAGAATTTGAGCAGAGTCACTGCTTGCTTCAGAACAGTGGTGGGGTTGGGAAATAACATTCTATTGTCCAAATCTTTCTCTCTCTCCAGTGTTCACTTAGAAAAGAAACTAAAGAGAACTATTCTATAACATGCCCAGCTACAGAATATCATTGCCACCATCTCTGGCTCTGGACCAGGAATTCATAATACCTTACATAAGCATTATTTTCATTAACAGATTGATAAAGACAATGTCAAGCCCAAGAACAACCCTGACAATAAAATTGCAGCATCATCCTATTATTAGCACCACAATCACTCAAATGCTGAGAGATTTTTAAAGGAATTTTGGGATCAGGATTGTGTCAGCAATATACTAATGATGGCAATTCATGGTCACTTCAATCACACGTTTAGGTTTTGTTGTTTCAAGGTAAAGTGTTTGCTCTTGTTCTTTCATCCTTCTCTCTTACACTGTCATTCACTCCAGCATCAATGTTATTAAAAACGTTTCCCTTTTCTTGTTGCCCAAGTCCCTCTGTAGAAAGGAAATCCAAATTTGTATTGAAGTGAGAATGCACTCTGGATACAGAACTAACAGTATTTTAAGGGCAAGATAAACCCTGCTGAGACAACATTGTCTTATTTGACACGGTCATTCCAGGAGAGGTAAAACATTTCCTCCTTATAAAAATTATTAAAATATTGAAGTGATTCATTTCTGGGATACAGATAACTTTTTGTCTTCTGTGTGAAGGACAAATTCTCTGATGGACAAGACATGATGGAGATGTACAAGTCTGCACAGGGAACAAGGAATAAAGTGGGCTGTTCACCTTCTTCCCCTGCAACTCCACCTGTGAATTGGTATTTGGGATGAAGTTCTCAATCTCTGTGCACTGAACTAACAAGATACTCAATTTTCCCAGTAAATGTGCCTTGTTTGTTTAATTGATTACTTTCTCTAAAAGGTAAATGTGTACTACATTTGGAAGAGGTTCACAAGTGAGGAAATCCAACACCTATTATGGAGATTCCACTGAAGTCAGCAAGTTAATCCAGGAACAGAAGGAGCCTCTGTGGGACCAGTCTGATGCTCCAGATCAGATACTGCCTTTGTGCCAGGAATAAATAAGTGTATCAAAAACCACCATGAGAACTCTGATCAACATTTTCCTCTTGTATAAAGAAAATTACTGATTAAAAAGATGCTGCTTGTGTAAATGGGTAACCCTGCAAATGAAACGCTGATTTTTTTAATTCAGATTACTAACAATTTACACTAGGAGTGTAAAAGGATGTGTAATTTTTTTCCATTAACCCTTTGTATTTAGCACTTCATTGTATCATAATTATGCATGACTACAAATAGAATTAAAGTTTTACAAAAACAAAAGAGCAATATACAATAATTCAATAAGACAGTAGCTGCGTATTAAAATAATGGTCTCTGCTTTCTCTCTTCCTTTCCATTTGAGGGAGGAAAAAAATAAGCCTTAAAACTCAACAGGGATCCTTGGGTAAAGCTTAACTTAAGCCCCAATGCTCTCTTTGGAGCCTTTGCTTAGGAAATGATTGACAAGTACCTACAGGACTCAGTTCCCATCAAATGGGGTGGAATGACTGAATCAGGAAATCAGGAGGTTATCTGAACCCATCCTTTCCTGCACCTTCCACTGTATTTTACATCCTTCTGCATCTTACCTGCTCTTAAACACTTCCAGCAACAGGTATGTCACAAAATCTCTCCTCTTCATAAAAGGATGAAAATTAGATGTAGAAATACTCAAATGGAGCCAGAAATATGGAGCGTCAGCAGATATCAGACGGGAGTTCAACAGGGTAGGACCATCGGAGAAGGTGTGAGTGGAGCCTCTCCAGATCTCTTTCAGCTTTGACTTGCAGTAAAACCCTGGAAAAAGAGTCTTTCCACTTGTTTCCCTTCCTTCTGCCCTCTCCATTTCCAATTAGAATGGCTGCTTCCTCTGTATCAGTATTGTCTTCTCCAGACAGTGCTATTGAGTGGCTAAATGGACAAATAAAAGCAAGGGCACAGAAAGGTTAATGCCATACACAGGAGAAAAGGCACCATCAGTGCATATATTGGGTTGTACTTAATTAGCCAGCAATAAACAAATGTCCTGTGCCTGTGAGCTCCACATACAACAATTTAACGAACTTTTATTTTCTGACACATACAATAATAATAATATTCATTAATCCCAGAATTTTGTTTCGTTATTAGGTCAGCAATCTACACAAAAAGGGTCGCTGAGCCTGTTTTTGCTTAAGTTGGCTTAGCCCTGCACAGCTATTTGGTTGAGATATCCAAATGCCAGTTTTGTTAGGATCTCAAATGCCTGGTGATATTTTCTTCCCAGGAGAGATGAGCGTGTGAGAGGGAAAAACATATCTCTAATAACACACATTGTCTTCTCCATTAAACCCTTAAAAAGCATCCACTTGTGCTTTAACACCTCGTAGGGATGGTCACACAGAGACTTTGCGCCTGCACAGGGCAGAAACCAACCCCTAGACGAGCTGTTTGGGACCTGATGGAAACAAATACGTATCAGAAGCTGAAAAGGCAGAAATAAAAGCTCTGCAGAACAAAATCTGTATTCACACTAAAAGAGACAGAACACCTCCTAAGTTGTTTGTAAATCACCAAACTGTTTGCAGTGTCACAGCTGTTCTTCAGTTTGCAAAAAATGACTAATAAAATTATTCAAAATTACATTTTTAAAAATGATATAATAGCACACAATATCAAATAAACACTGTACATATATATATATATGTTAAAAAAAAATTAGTACTTATCATTATCCCAGTCTGTACTTGGAACACTTTGACATAGTGAAGGTAACAAGCTATGTTTGTCTTCCTGGAAAAAAATACTACTGCAATCCAGAAGTGATGCAGATGAGAAGAGAATCAGTCAAAAGGATGTTTCTATAGGGATTCCCTTCTTTACACTTGGGCACTGAAATTTATTCCTTTACCTACTTCTTAGGACTTGGTTTTCCAAGTATCTGTAGGTTCAAGCTGTTGCAGCTCAAATTCATTTTTCCTGCCAGGATGACCAAATATATGTTGAGAAAACGGAATCTGGGGCATTTCTATTTGCATCATACAAATCTGCCTGGTTTGATTCCCAAGGGTTGTAAAAACCAGCTATTCCTGGCTCCCACTGACCCAAGCTTTACACTATTTTTTTTTTCTCCCAGGTAACAAGTGACAGGACGAGAGGAAAAGGCCTCAAAGTTGTACTAGGGCAGCTTCAGGTTGGATATTAGGAAAAATTCCTTCTCTGAAAGGGTGGTCAGGATGGGAACAGGCTGCCCAGGGCAGTGGTGGAGTCACCATCCCGGGAAGTGTTCAGAAACACGAGATGTGGCACTCCGTGCCATGGTCTGGTTGACAAGGTGGTGATCAGTCCTAGGTTGGACTTGATGCACTTGGAGGTCTTCTCCAACCTTAATGATTCTATGATTCTGCAAGCATTCAGAGGTACAAACCCCCATCATCCCTCCTAACCCCACCACCAGCTACCCAGCATCACGTTCCCTTCTGGTGCCTCCTCCAGAAGCCACAGCTCAGACACCAAACCCAGGTTCTTTCGGCTGCACCTGAGCCCTGATGTTCAGCTGGCTGGTAATTGCTTCTTTTGTGGATCATTTGCCTGATCACTCTCATTTCCAAAGGTAGAAAAGAAATTTCTCTCCTGGTGGATAATGTCTGAACCCAAGAGAGGGAGAGAAAAGCTCCCATGACTATTTAATGACTTCATCTAATGACAGTGAAAGCTCCAGAACCAAATCATCCCCAGTGATTGCTCTAATATTAACCAAGCAATTTAGGCTTTTTTTTTTCCTTTCTGTATTTCTTTCTGGCACAAAACCCAAATAAGATTAATAGATCCCTTGTTCTCTCTCTCACCTAACATCTCTCCCACTTCTCCCTCCAGGAGTGACCTGCAGCTTTCTGGACAGAGTTAATCTTGTCAGGCAGAGGAGCTGAGCAAAGCTGTTACACAGCTGTGAGACCACCCAATCCCCTGAGGAAAAGGGGGATTTGAACACCTGCAGGAAGGTAAGAAGGGTGTTTCTGTCCCCTGTGTGCTGCTGGATGACAAGTCTGACTGCCAAGCTCATCACAACTCTACCTGATTACTGATTTTTTTCCGAAATCTGTAGAACCCTGGTGCAACTGGCATGAGCTTATTTTCCTAGTCCTGTGTTTTTTCTACAGTATCAAGACCAAGATGCTTGGCGTGCCCAGAATCCAAAATTTCAACACTTAGGGGACTCCATAAGTGAAATCTGAAGTATTTAAGAATTTTGGGCACAAACAAGTTTGGGAATTTGTCACAGGTCAGGGAAAAGGATGCCATTAACTTCATTATTCTTCACTCAAGGAGACAGCTGGGATTTACGTATCTACATCTTAAGGATACAAACCATAAAAAAATCCAAGCTAAACTTCTAAGAAGACCAAAAGAAGTCAATCTTTGAGCCCAAATTACCATCTATAAATTTTGAACACAGAAATGGGCAATTTCTATCCCCAGGCAGAAGAGGAAAAGAGGCACCAGGAGCAGGCAGGCAGAACTGCACAAAGCATAACTTATCTACTTTCAAAACATGCCTTTTCACATTGTTCTATTAGATTTTGCACTTCACATTAAATGATGAACCCTTGCAAGATTTGTTCTAACTATTTGAAGTCTCAAGTCTGTATTTTTCAATAGCATTATTGCAAAAGAATGATAAAAATATGGATTTTGCAATTTTACCTCTAATGAAAAGCCTGAAGTTGAAGAACTCCACAATGATCTGTGAATTTAAATAAAAACACAGTACACTGCTGTTTGGAGATTTCAAAGTTTCGAATGTCCACCTAACTCTGCAAATGCTCAGCTGTGAAAATTTGTCTCTTTAACCTTCAAAACAGAAAGTAAGCACAGTCAGGGAGAGCTTCATAAAAGTAACATTTAAAAAGGGGGGGTGAAACAGCCAGCCCCAGGTCATTTCTACACAGAAAGGACGCTTGTTGCACAGAGAGCCCTCAATGGCTCATCCAACCAACTGTGCAAATGCAGTGAGAGGATTTGCACGTGCAAATGTTGGTCTTTTCAAATTCAAACAGATAGATACACCTGCAAAGTTTTTTTAGGGCTCAAAATATTGCCTGTCTTGCCTAAGGAGCTCGGACTGTTTCAACACATATCACATGTTTTCATAATTATTCACCAGGCCATCTTGCTCTGGTCTCCTAAATCACTCCTTTAAATGAAACTACCAAAATTACAGGGTATTATTATATTATATCATTATATTATATCATTAGCACATAATAGAATCTCCCAAAAGGAAATTAATACAAGGTACAAACAAGGAATAGGAATAAGAAAATCGTTATAGGGTTACATTTTCTCTTGTCATATCATGACATTACAGAGATCAACGAGCACAGGGAAGGTGAAAGACCTGCTGTGGTGTCCCATGCTTCAAACACTTCAGAACATGGAATTCAGCCAGTAAGTCATCAAAAGTTGCAGCTTTCACCGGAACTGCATCTAGCTTTCACCGTGCACATGCAGTTTACAAACATTTCTTTGGATGTACTGTGCATGGAAAAACCTCTTTGGCAAGTACTCAGGGAGGATTTGTTAAGGCCAAGGTGCTTGCAGAGGACCAACTGTTCCAGAATTTTGGCCATTTGAAGCTGCATGTGGTGATCCAAGAACATCTGAAGGCAATTTTGTCTTCAAGGGTACATGCTGCTTCTTGAAAACGTCCTTGACAATACCCCAATCTCAGTGAGCAGAATGGCCACTCAGAAATTGGGAACACTGACAATTCCAACAGGATTAGGACTCCTTTGATTGAGCATCTGAGCACATCTGGCTCCCTCAGTGCCTGTGTTCCAGTGACAGATGTCATTTCTACAGCAATCAAGGATGCAAAAATGAACACAAAGCGCTATATTTCCAAACATTCCGGAGGATGAAAGTATGGATACAAAACCAGAAGCCCAAAGAAGAGGCAAAGCTCCACAGAGGAAGGAGTAGCTCAGCGTGCTGATACTCTACACGGCCTCAGGTTGACATCAGAATACAGATTCTCACAATAATTTCCTTGCAGCTCATTTATTGGGACATTTGGGAAGTGAAATGTGGCTCTGTCACTTTTTCTTACAGTCCCAGGGCTTGAGACATTCTGTAAGAATTCTGAGAGGTGAGAAAAGAATCAGTGCCAGGTAGAATCCAAAGCACGTTCTCCTAATTTTTGCCAACTTCTACCAACACCATAACCAAGAATTTTTACCTTGTTAGACAAAACTTAGGAAGCTTCATCCTGAAAATGTTAAGATGACTGCTTTAGGAAATACATAAGGAGGAGTAAATCCAGTTAAATGCAGCTCCCTGGAGTGGGTATAAACGGCCATAAGTGTGGAGGAGTCGGAACAGGACTGTACCTCCTCACATCTGGGAGCAGTGTGAACACCTGTCACCAGTGCTGCCTAATTTAACAGGCCTAAATCCCAGTTTTTCACATTTTCCTACAGTTTTCTCATCTGGGTTATCAGAGCAGGACATTTGAGCATATACAACTGGTTGCATAATCAAGTATTTCCATTTAAAGTAAACCAGTAGCAGGTTTTCCATTTAAACTAAATCACCACTTAGCTCAGGGGACAAACATTTTATCCTTGTTTTTCCTGCCATTTCTAGACTTTCTAGAGACCAAGCTGAACTTTAAAACATAACATTCTGTCTGCATTGACCTGTGTGCACTTGACTACCAGTCAGGGCATGTATTATGCTACTTCGGCATAAGAACCATAAAAGAACCTGAAAAACGCTCCCTTAAAAGACAAGTTCTGAGCCCTCACATCAGCAGTTTTCTTTTCGAAGTGCTGGTGCAGTGAAATGACCCGGCAGATTGTCATCTTTCAGCTCATTTGTGGTTTGGGGAAATGAATCAAGACTTTCCAATGTCTATTCTGTGGTAAAAAATGTCTACAGAGAGGTAGGACTCCTTTCATAATCAATATGAAGTGTTATATAGAAAATATGCATTTCCAAGGAGTGAAATAGAGGCAAGGCTAGAGAAAAGTTGTGTCTCTCAAAAGACATTACAAGAACTTTCCTAAAATTCTCTGAATAAAATCCTTAACTCTGGGGGAAGAAGAAAAAAAAAAAAAAGGGGTGATATCAAAAAGCAACATCAAGTCCAAAAGACACAAGGAAAGACAATTTGATGGGAATTGCAGGTCATTCCCACTGCCATTGAGAAAGGAATTAGGGTGTGGGGGACTGCTTAATGCTCCGCCATGTGGAACATAAGTCAATAAAATTTTAGTTATTCAGTAAAACACCACTGCAGAGTCTCCTTGCTTGACTTTGCCACCGCTGCTCCGAGTGTCAGCTCTGAATAACTTCACCAGGAACATTTGCTGTTTGCTTCCCTTATCTGAGCCATTTATCCCAGTCGCTGCAATGCTGTGTTATGACATCAATATTAATAGTAACACGTGGATGATGAGATGGCTTTTCATGTTTCCCAGCCACGCATGGAAATTCCCATAATCTGCATTACATGTCACTCACTCCCTGCACTACATATTTTTATCATTATTCAGCGTTAAAAAAAAAAATCTTTCATAAACACTGGGCAAAGTATGGCAAACAAATAATAATTCAATAACTTCAGAACACGTAAAGGAGACAAAAACACTGAGTCGAATCTGTGTCATACAAGAAAAAAATTATTTCAATAAATTAACCTGATTCTGGATCAGCACAAGATCTCCTCAGGGTATTCAATAGGAATCTTCTGGATATAGAGATTATTACCTCCACAAGAAGCTCATTCCAGGTCCCTTCCAACCCAAACCATTCTGCGTGTTTCTAGGTTTTAAAATGGGTTTTGAAACGCCAGGAAAGCAGCAGGTAAAATACTTAAGGGGTTTTCAACTTCCAAAACTGAAAACACCGCCGAAAATAAATCAATCATCTTTGAACTCCAAAATTGTACACTTTTAACCATCTTTTCCAGTAATACAAATAGCTGCGAATTTGAGCCTCAGAAAAAAGAAACAAAAACACCTTCCTGAGTATTAAAAGGCTTACACACACACACATTCCTCTGGCAAGGGACACCACGAGCGGCTTCACAGGGAGCAGCCTCTGAACAAGGTGAATAAAAGGGCCTGGGGTTCCTAAAAACACATAAAGGCAGGACCTCCCTCATCCTCAGTGATCTATATTAAGTGTTAAGACAAAACATCCCTTTTGTAGCTCTCTGCCGGGATATGGATTAGGGCTGAGTTACTGCTGGAGGGTTTTTTGATGTATTTGTGAAAATAGAGCTGCAACCCAGCAAAACCATTTTTCCTGTTATTTTGTCTCTCTTTTTGCCATAATTGCTGCAAAAATGTACTTGCACTCAATAGCCTTCTTAAAAAACAACGAGTCCAGCCCAAAATCGAACACAGTTCCAGCTGCTGTTTGACAAATTGCAGTTTCTTTGTTTGTTTTTGAAGTCTAAAAAGGTTTGTGTTTGTTATCCAGCAGCATTTTCACCCTGCTGGATGAGAATGATGTGTAAACATGATTTTTTTTTTTAATTAAATTCATGCATGCAGCAAAAAGGGGAGAAAATGCATCCAACAAAATTTTTAATTGCTCTAGATAAAAAATTCCCATATACTGACTTATTACAGGGGTGTCAAACCTAAAGAATTTGTAAGTACCTGCCAGTGGGATTCTTCCCCGTCCATCTGGGATTTAACAAGTGGCCTGAGGAAGGTGAAGAGTTGGGTTTTTTTGATTTACAAAGAAAACTGCCTCGTCCATCTTTCAGTATTTTTAAGCACTTCAACACATCAAAACAAGGAAAAGAAAATGGGAATAATAGAGGTGCCCAGCTCATCCCCCGGACTAAGGCCATGAACCCTCAGGTCAAGGCACGGCAGGCTCTGTGAGACTTTTGTCTGTGTCTCTGGGTGAATTTTAAGTTATTAAATAAGTAACAGTGACATGACCTCGATAAGGGACCCGAGGAAAATTAAAAAGACAAGTTTCTGCCAAAATTAACACAAAAGTTCCTGGCTAAAAGGTGTTAGAAGGTATCAAATGAGATTTACTTCTGTGAAACACGACCAAACACCAGCCAGTCCCCAGCAACTTCGTCTCTCCTTCCCCTGTGCTTTGTGTCAGGAAGAGATGAGACATAAATGGCTGGACAGACATTAATTCAGGGACTGCGTTCACCAAGGAAAGTCAGAAGCAAACAGTCACAGGGACTTTCGAAAGGATATTTAGGAAACTAAACATTAAGGTCCAAATTTTTAATGAAATCTGCTGTGCAGAGAAACAAAACAACATTTAATGAGTCACTGCATATAGGCATTCCTCAATTTTTCTGACATTGTTTTTTCTAAAATATACCTATTTTTAAGCTAAGAGAATAATTTCAGTAGCTCTAACATTATCAGAGGGTTTGAATTGTGAGCAAACTGACTTAACAGCAGAAAACACTTGAAAAATAATAAGAGAATAAGTTTGGGGTCACACCAAATAAATAATATTAAAATGGACATTTATTCATATAAGAAATAATAACTTGCTACTAGAAGGAAAATAGATGGTTCAGCGGTTAGGAAACTCTCCCAGATTTTGGGTATTCCATCCCCAATGGACTCCTGTGCACTTGGTGGCAAGTGAGGTTCTTTTATGTCTCTAGCCTCAATAAAAAGTACTATACATTGCCTCCACCTTTCAGAAATGCTGTGAGGAATAACACAGGAACAATTATTGATAACTGAGATAGAAAGAGGATGGAAACCGTAAGAAAATTCAGATTAATAAACATCCAGGCCAATTAAATGCAAATTAACACAATCACCAAGTCTGTACGATCTGTGGGTGGGAAATATGGTCCCAGTAATAGAAGAACCAAAGAGAAACCAGCCAGAAGAGCACTTCTTTCCTGCACAGTGTATTTATTGCCCAAAGGTCAGGTAAAATGAATTGTTATCAGCACCTGGCAGCCAACAGGGATGCAGAGACATCCAGCTCCACATTCCCACTTGCTCAGAGGCATCCCTTGCCCTTGGCAGGTTCTCCTGCTTATAACTTCACCTTGCTGTTAAGGAAGGGCCAAATTTCTGAGGGCAGGATGATAAAATTAAATATATAATTAGCCCAGTCGCAGCTGCCACGCAGCTTGAACAGTCACTTGCCATTCTAAAGCAGATAACAGGAAGAAACACTGAAAAAGGGAGCATTTTGCACACGCTTCTCACAGCCACAGCTCTGCAGGACACCGAGTTTCTCGTGGAGGAAGCAGCACAAATCGTACCAACATCAGTGACACGGCGACATTTCATTTTCCACCAAGGTTTCACTGGCAAGGTGGAGCCCAGGCTTCACCCGCAGTCTAATTTTAGGCACTGCTCTCTGCACAGAGTCTTGGCAGAGATAAAACCTGAGGCCAAGCCCCCAGAGAGCTCCAGGGACACCAGCTGACTGCCACCCAACAGCACTGGTTTAATGTCAGCGTGGCCATGCCTCAGGTCAGAGCTTCCACGGACGCGATGACACAGTGCGAGGGCAGAGGAGGCTCGGGGATGAACGAAAGATAAGGCACGAATATCTGCCAGCCGCAAACTCAACCGTTCAGAATTCGGAGGCCTGGACGTGATTTATGCACAGTATTTGGTAACGTAAACATCGTGTATTTTGAACAAGATTTATGCGCAATTTGGGCAGAGCCTGTACCTGAATCAATCCGGAAATTAGGAGCGCCGCAACGCCTCTGACCATAAAAAACAACTAACCCTGAAACCCAGGTAAAACAGAACACGACAGCAAGCTGGAAAGAGCAACATTTTTGCATGTCTGAATTAATAAACGTCATGTTTTGTGCTCATGCAGAAAAAAAATGCAAGGTCACTTTCAGCAGCTCCAGTGAGCACTAGCGTACTGTATGTTGAGTTTTAACGTAATATAAAGCCATCTGGTATGGAAACTCAGACTCAGCAGATGCATTTGGAAAACACAACATTCATTTTTATTGTGCACTAAAATTACATTTAAAGTGCGCTCAAAAGCATAACTAAACCAGATTGTCCCTTCCAGCGTTTGTGCTGCAAACATCGATGGGGCCTCCGTTTTCCTGAGCCCTTGTTCAGACCTTTGCTCTGCTTACCCTGCCTGTCCAAATATTAAATGGGAAACTTCTTTCTGATAAATACAGCTCCAAATAATCATCTAAATGCTCATTTAGGCTTGTTAGCTATTCAAATTTTCTTAGGAAAATAAACTATTTGCTTTCAAAAGTTTGTGCACTACGAAAATCCACTTAACTAGAAAAGCTTTACTTGCTGTCTGTTTTTTTCTATTAGTTACACTAATTCTTATTCTTCACAGCACAAAAAATTACATTAGAAAAAAGGCAGGCAAAAAATATAAGACATTTTGTCTTCTTGGTATTGAAAAAGCCACAGATCTGGAACAGTGATAACACCATAACCAGCATCCTATAAAGTAACAAGTTCATCTAGAACTTGTTATTGTGAATCCACATTTTTTTGAGTTTCAGTATGACTGGGGTTTGTCTCTAGAGACTGGAAATTAGTTCATTTCAACCGAAAAAAGGCAACCCTAATTAAACCACCTGCATATTTGGTCTTTAAGTAATTCATGAAGTGAAAATAATTCTTGTTTCCTTTGTGAGATTCCAGGAAGACAAAAAGTTCTATCGTAGTTTTCAGTCAGAGTGGTCTTAAATCAGTAAGGACAGTCATGTTTTCTTTATCTGGTGAAGAGGCCAACACATTCTCAAAACTTCCTACCTTTCCATAGCTCAGAATTAACTTCCAAGAGACTTTGAAGTCTTAAAAAAAAAAAAACAAGGGATTTTTGGGGTTTTTTTTTGTTAGTTAGCTTTTTCTAAAAATCTACCTGTGTCCCATTCTACTTTTCTGGTGTTTGCAAAGACAATTCCCCATCACCACTGACTTTCCCCCTGTTTCTGTTGTGCCAAGCTTAGGTCCCAGAGAGCCACAGCTTCCAAGTGCTTTGAAACATTCCCTGGAGTTAGAGCACTTTGCTCCCCTCCTGCTTCCCAATCCACACTTACCTCACTCGTGCCTTAGCTGGCTGAAAGCAGAAGATCTCCACGACTCCAAATTCTTGTTTCTCTCCCAAATCTTCCACCCTAAGTAGAATATTGCCAGAACAGATCCCAACCTGACCCTACCAGGATAGGATTTACCCAGAGCTGAGCTGCTACACTGCTGCTGGCCCTTTTCCCCTTTTTTATGCCTTCCCTAAATTCCAGCCCCTATAATGCAGCAGTCAAGCCACTATTCACAGCTTGTAATTCACACTTGCTGTAAGGCATTATAAAATGCTCTCAATATATAAAAATATTAATAAATGCATGAGTTGGATTGTGTGCCAGCAGCATTCCTCCTTGGAAACACATCTTTACATTGAAGGCCTAGGAAATGCATAACTCCAGTCATATTTAACTTCCTTTCCTGTTATACTCCTTAGATGTCACAGACTCATTCAGGCTTTCAAGATTCTTTTGTTGCCACATAAACCAGTCCGATTCCAACACCAAAAAAAAAAAAAAAGAAACATTAGATAATTTGGGATTTTATTCTGTTTGCAGAGAATGAAAATATAATTGCACCTGGCAGAGGTAAGGAACTGCTGGAAGTCAGATCGATTCTGAATCTATGGGCCCAGAGTAGAAGGAGAGAGGAGTCTGAAAGCCTAATTATCTCAAAAGGCATCTGAGATGTGCAGTGAGCTTATAGAAATGTACTCCCTGTCAGCTTGTGTTACCTAATGATGGCTTGTGGATGGTTAAATCAGTGGTGCAGCCTGACTGGGTGAACATTCCCGAGGATTTCACGAGTGCCCTCGGAGAGAACAACCCATCCACGGGCGTTTTCATTATCCTTCTCTCTGCTACTCCCTCTTTCAGCGGGGCGCCCTGCTTTCAGAGCTGCAGACTGCTCAGCACAGAGCGGAGCCAGGATTCCAGCACCTCTGCAGCTCTGGGAAGGGGCTGGAGGGCACAGGTGGTGCAGCACACACCGTGTCCTCGCTGGGCCCCGCGGCGTTAATAAACGGAATAAACGGAAAGACAAGACACAGAATCACACTGCAAATTTCTTAAGCTACTTGTCACGAGCTGTTTGAAGGGTTAATTGCGTCCAGCTTTCTGTTCTGGCCTGCATGATCACAAATTGTGTTTGTCACAATAACGTCGTTGTTTAAATGCATGTCAATTGTTTGTACTTGTCTTCCAGGTTCTTAAAAGGTTGCGGTAGGTGAATATCCAGCATTTGAGAGCCTTCCAGGACTGAAGGGAACCACAAGAAGGCTGGAGAGGGACTTTTCACAAGGGCATGGAGTGACACTACACAGGGAATGGCTTCGCAATGGCAGAGGGAGGGTTAGATGGGATATTGGGAAGAAGTTCTTCCCTGTGAGGGTGGGGAGGCCCTGGCACAGGTTGCCCAGAGAAGCTGTGGCTGCCCCATCCCTGGAAGTGTCCAAGGCCAGATTGGATGGGGCTTGGAGCAACCTGGGTTAGGGGAAGGTGTCCCTGCCCACGGCAGGGGGTGGAACAAGATGAGCTTTAAGGTCCCCTCTAACCCAAAACATTCTGTGATTCTATGATTCACTATGATCCCACTATCTGCACAATGACACCTGCACAGAACACTACGTGAATTTTGAGAACAAAACACTAACACCACAATTTTGTCATCCAATAGGAAAATTAAATGGAGGCTGAGGATGGAAAATTAGCCTGGAAGTGAATACAAATAAGCAAAGGAACTATTGGGACAATCCATCAGAAGTCATAACAGTCCTGGCAGTCACAGGGATGACTGAATGTTTTCTGTGAGAAGCAAAGAACAATTCAGGAGGTTTGACATTTACAGAAGGTCAGGCTACAGACTCTCTTCTGGCCTTAAACAATGCAAACAAAAGGAGTTTTCTCTCTCATAAATTTTTGTTAGACGAGATACTCTTAAAATCTCTGGAGCTGTGCACAGATACACTGGATGAATATATTTCCATCTTTTAGAGCGATGGTAGGTGGTGAAAAGAGAAAGAACAGAGCACAACTTTACAGGAGTGACTCCACTGAGAAGTATTTCTTATTTCTCTTATGAAAATAAATATATGGTAATACAAGCAATAAGGAACAATGAGGTACCACTACCATAAATGGAAGAATTTGAATCATTTGATTGTTTTTAAGAAGGTCCTGATCCAGGATCTTATGGACTTCAATGCTCTTCAAGCTAAGACTAAGGAACTTGTGATCACATTGTAACACTGATCAGCACAGAAATCAAGGCCAGGCCAACCTGGGTTGAACACCCGTTTTTTCAAGAAACCCCAAGTTATCTGTAGAGGGGAAAAACCAGTAAAATCTTTCTAGAAAACTTCTAATCATAAGAGAGAAGAGTCTTGTTCTCACATCCCGCTAAATTTCCATAGACATGACCCAACCTGTCCTTTGTATGTGGGTCCAAGCTACATCTAAATCAAAATAATATTCACTGAACTCCAGCTACAGAGGTTTGTTTTCTTTCTCAACATCCACAAATAAGCCCTCAATTTTAATGAGTTTTTTCTCCATTTCCCATATACCCAATTAGTGAGCACTTCTCCATGCTTCACGATTTTGAGAAGCTTTAAGCAGAGAAACCCAAAAGAAAGAGGCTGATAGAGCTGGTACTGCTGCAGAAAAGAGCAGAGTTAATATATACAGTGGAGCTGCACTTTATAGATTGCTGTGGCACGAGACAATGACTTTTGCAGCTGCCTTTGGAATTAATTGTGTGGGTATCCAGATGAAGTATAACCCAGTGTAATTGCTTTGGTGAGGAAGGAGAGGTGAGTGCCACTGGAAGCGAAAGTTCTCATTTGCAAAAAAGTATGATTTGAAGTTACAGTTCATTAGTCTAATGGTAATAATGAAATTACAGCGTTTAAAAGTCTGTAGTTACATTAACTTGCAAAAGAGCAGATTTACTACAAAGGCAAATCTGGGCACCGGAGTAACACAGGACACTCCACAGCAACTGCTCCACAGATGGATGTGGATGCAGCTTGCATGAAAGACTCAGTATATAACTAGAAGCCACACATTAGAACAATAGAGTTTTGACCTAAAATATAATTTCTTTAAGTCACTGGGTTTCAGCATTGCTTAGTCCAAAACTTGGGACTTTCTTCCCTCAAAGGTTTCTTTACACCCAAACACTGCTAATCTCAGACAGGCAAGTTCTAGAGTGTCTCCAACACACCATAAGAGGTCATCAAGATATCTTTAAATATTTCAGGAAGAAATTTTAGAACTGATTTCCATCAGAAGGTGAGTGCCCAAGGCCATACACCAGCATTATACAGCTGACACGTTACATGGGTCGCGTCGTGATAAAGCCACCACCATTTTCTCTGTCAAACACTTATAGCACCAGTCAAGCATTTGTAGAACAACCCACTTCAGCCTGCAGAGATGCGGAAACACTGCCTGTGCCTCTGTGCCAGCATCCCATGTTTTGCCACTGGATGCTATCATCCCTTGCAATAACGCGTTCTAAACTGTTGAAAGCTCCCACTGTGTTCCCCTCATGAGAAAAATGCAGACCATAGAAACTTGTCTTCCACATTAATGATGCCAATTTAAGCAGAGATAGAAGAAAAGAGGGAAAGAATAACACGCAACAAGGGTAAATCCTTTTTGCTCTCTGATTATATCAGCTCTTTACTCAGGTAAGAGTCTCCTGAGCTCTATTTTAAAGTCTGAGTTCAAATGCAATATCAAATGATGCTTCCTTTTCTCTTGAAGAAGAAGATCAGTAGAAATGATGTGGTGTTGAGCAGGCAACATCATCTAGCTGAGGAAATTTGGGGCTGAGATATACACCTTTATGCTCATTAAAAGTGTAACAGTGAGCAGAAAACATAGAAAAGAGTAGACATGAAGCCAAAGCATTAAAAGAAAAGAACAGCTTGTCTCCCTCCAGACCCAGGATACTTTTAATTTGTGTGTTACCAGAATTCTTAAATCAAGTATCTGAACTATTAAGTCCACCTCTGTGGACTGAGTTTTCTATTAACTATCAAACAAACTTAGTCATAAATGAACCGCACTTGGACACACCAGAAAAAGAATCCTGATCTCAATACAATTCTCACCAGTAGAAGATGAAGTCTTTAGGATGGATTTGGATAAATAACTGGTCACCTCCTAAAGATTCCACGATGTAGTTGACAGCTCAGAGATCTTAAATCCATTGTATCCTCTGCTAAAAAGGCCAGTCATGTCAGCTTGTAGCACTTGGGTACCAGATCTCTTTCTTTATCCAGTTCTACCTAAAAGGCCAACAAATCAGTCTGGAGGAACCTCGTTTTCTCATGAAATTACCACGTTAGTTAGGCCAGGTTATGAAATCTGCTTTATTTGTGAACCCTTCTCCATCTTCACAGTAATAAACTGAGATTTTTAACATTAATTTTATCATTCTCCATCGAGCTGGTAGCCCCAGAACACTGCAATTCACATCCTGGAAATGCACTTCAGTGAACTTTCTATAATGACAGCTTTGTTAGAAAATTTAGATTTCAATTAAAGTGTGAAACAGCCAGAGCTAAAATACCATTTGTGGTGAAACTGTTCTTCTAAATGCAAAATTGCAAGACACTAAACAGAATGCATCTGGTTATTACATAAAGTTCTATCTGTGCTATTCTAATCAGTACTAAATACCATTGGAAACAAAAACCCAATGTATCTGGTGCAATATGAAGCTGACACCTTAGTTGATTATTATTTTCTCATTACAATTTTTTTAAGGAGTCCTAGAGATTTATATGAATAACTTGTATTTTGTGCTGACAGCAGTTTTCCATTGCACTTTCTTACTCCTGTGATTTGCTTAATTTGGTTTTGGATTTGCAAGTCCTTGCACATAATTTGCCCTGATTAAAAAAAAGGAAGAGAACCCTCCCCCCAAACTTATTTTTAATTTCTTGAATTGTGCTCTGATGAGTCTTTTAGGGGGAACTTTACTGAAAAATTTCTGCAAGGATTTTGTTTGTCATTTTTCCCCCACTGAGACAACTTTTAATTTATAGTTAAGATAATTTGAGGGCAAAACCTTGAGACGATCACAGGATGAAATTGTTAGGTTATATGAACTAATTCAGTGCCATCAGTTCTATACAGGGTCTCATTTGCTGAACTTGTCAATATTCAAAGTAGGTGAGCAAATAATTTATGGGCCATTTGGGCAGCACATGGAGCAGCTCTGCCCCAGGGGAACACTGCAGGCATTTTGCCTGGAGCTGCACGGGTACAGACAGGAGCTACAAATTGCTCCACCTTCCTGAGACTGTGCACAGGGAACAGGATAACCTGGGAAAACTCCAGCTGCTCAGCCAAAAAAGTTTGTCAATAAGATGCTTTCCTTTCCACCGTGGTACATCCACGTGCAGGAAGTTTTATGTGTTTTCATTCTAAGAGGGAAGAGTCTCTGACTCCAGACAAGAGTTACCTTGAGAATTTTCCTTCAATATAATTATTACCTCAAGATTTCTCGTGGTGGGAAAACTTTTTGCACTACCAGGGTCCTAAAAATTTAATTGCCCTTAAGTTTTTACCACCAGTCCTGTCAGGACCACTGACTTTTCACAACCTATTTCCTACACCTTCACACTATCTATACCCCCCCATGCTATTAGGGTTTATCTCCCACACTTAGCTTGTTGAAAGATATTTAATCACACTAGTTTGGAAGGAAAATAGCAAATAATTTAACTGATTATAACAGGGTTTATTGGTGTGTCTGTGTATATATATATATATATAAAACATACATTATTGTTATATTGGTTTATGGCTGGGGACTTGCACCACATCAGTGACAAAATACTTCAGAAACATTGCTGCAAATTCTTCCAGCACTTTTCTGAGCTGCATTAAGCCAGTTGTGTGAACACAGTCAGAGCTGAAGACGTGCATAATAGTTCTCTTAAATATGAAAGGGGAAGAGATTTTTTAAAAGCTTTGCAAAACCTTCACTGAAATATTTCTGATTACCCTAACACAGCACAAGTAATGGTTCCCAGCTTCTCCCTCATATCTCAAGATTCTTTATATCTTTTTATAAAAACCTTCTCATCATCATTTTTCCCCAGAAACTCCATCCATTCTGATTTTAAAAAATAAATTAGGTGAGATTGATAAAATAAAACTCCCAAAACCCTCTGATTTTAATATATATTAAGCCACTACAGCACAGATAGACTCAATCTTTGGATAAAAATCTGTATTCTACCTGTAATTTCACAGTTTGTAAAGTATATCCCCTAAATCACCTCCAAGTCATGAGGCATTGTTATTTGCTTACCTTCTTCCTCTTGTTCTACCTTAAAACCTTAATTAAAAAGAAAAAATTAAATTAAACCTAGTTCAGGACCAATTACCCTGCATGACATTTTAATTTTCCACTCTTTACTTCTTCCTTCCCTCAAGGCCGGACACAAGAACCATCTCCACATCTGGGGAGGGCTGGAGACAGCTCCTGCAGAGCTCATCAGTGCCATTCTGGGGGCTGGCCAGAGGAATCATCGGGGGATCATCAGGGGGATGAGCAGCTCTTCCCCCGGGCGCCCGGCGAGCTCCTCTCCAGTGCTTCCATCTCCTGCCGGAACAGGGACCGAGCACCAAACTCCTTCCCCCTCCACAACACAACAGAGCCTGGCCACTGCATTTACCCAGAAGGAATCATCTTTTAAAGGAATACATGGCATGGAATCACAGAATAGTTTGGGTTGGAAGGGACCTTTAAAGCTCATCTGGTCCAAGCCCGTGGTACTGCAGCAAATACAGATGGGGTTGTCTTGCACAAAGAGTCCAGCTCCAGGGAACTATAGTGCAGCTGGGATGGGTTTCCCAGGCTCATTTTCCTGAGCTCAGTGCAACAGTGATGGCAATTGAGTTCTCATAACACCGGACCACCATCCAGTCACAAACACAGCCATCAGCAGTCATGGGTAAGTAAAGGCCCCCCACTTTGGGAGAACAGACTGACAACGGGCTGTCTAAACCCACAGCTGTCAAAGGCAGCAGGTGCAGGGAGCAACCCAGCCATTTAAAACACGTAATTAAAACCAGAAGTCGTTACCACTCTGATGGCCACACAACAGCTCATGTGGAACCAGCTCATGGTCCAAGTGGAGCTCCTCAGGACCAGGACAGATTGAGCATGTGCCCATTGTCACTGCAGGGAGAAAGCTCCCACCCAACTGCTGGTGCTTTGCTGTTCTTGCTGGAACTAAAATCACTTAAAAAAAAAAACAAAAAAAATTATTATTTCATTGCACTGACTACTTCTGTCAGCAAGTGCTGGCCTACAGGGGCTAGGGTTGAAAAAACAGGGCTTTTTTTTTTTTGTTGTAATTCTCCTACTCCTGGGCCAAGCTTTCTGCCATTTTAACAGTAAACAACTTAGAGAAATGTAAAGGTATCACATTACAGACCCCTAAAACCAAAGCATGCTTTTATGTAAACTCCTGGGCATAAGCACATAATCTGCAGCCCTCAGAGAAGCCCTAAGAAAGCAGAGTGACTCAGAAATATTGTTCCTCAGCACAGCGGTATCTGAAGGATTTTAGGCTTTCTCCTTTTTTTGTTTCTTTTAGTCAGTCCGCTCTGCTTAAGTGACAACACAGAGATGGACAAGAAGCAAAATCACAAGGCCAATTGATTTTGGAGGGAGATGATTCTGCCCATCTGCTCCGCTCAGGTGAGATCCCCCCTGCAGAGCTGCTCCAGCTTCTGGGATCACCAGCACAGGGAGGACATGGAGCGGTTGGAATGAGTCCAGATGAGGCACCAAGATATCAGAGGGATGGAGCAGCTCTGCTGGGAGGAAAGGATGGGGGAGTTGGGATTGTTCAGCCTGGAGAAGAGAAGCTTTGGGGTGACCTGATTGCAGCCTCCCAGTACCTGAAAGAGCTACAAGAGAGAGGGATACTATTTACAAGGGATGGAGGGACAGGACAAGGGGGAATGGCTTCAAACTGACAGAGAGTAAGCTTAGATTGGATGTTGGGAATAATTTCTTCCCTGGGAGGGTGGTGAGGCCCTGGCACAGGTTGCCCAGAGAAGCTGTGGCTGCCTCATCCCTGGAAGTGTCCAAGGCCAAGTTGGACGGGGCTTGGAGCAACCTGGGCTAGTGGAAGGTGTCCCTGCCCGTGGCAGGGAGTGGAAGGAGATGGGCTTTAAGGTCCTTTCCAACCCAAGCCATTCTATGGTTCTATGATTTTGGCTGTGTATCCCAATTCTTAGCCACACAGTTTCCTGATATGCTCAATTACTGAATATTTTCATCCCCCCTACCCAGTGCATTCCATCAGCAAGGTGAGCACTGTGGAGCACACACTGGAAGGAGCAAGACAGAGATCTAGAACTCTCCACCAACCTCAAGGGCCAGATAAAAATAAAAGACCCAATTTAATTTTCAGGAAAATTAGTCACTATTCTTTATTTAGCGTTGTGTACCAAGTGCTTTCCTAAAACGATGGGAGGAGATGCATCTTCTTGAAAACCTACCTCAGGTTTTCCTACAGCATCCTCAAAGACTTAAACTTTTCAACAATCCTCCTTTTTAAATATGGAAGCTGAATGACAGACTTTAAAGGGAACAGACTCACAAAAGTAACCAACATTTAACTTGGCAGACTGGCCATGCTGGGAAACCATTTTGTCCATGTTTTTCCCCTGGAAGATCTGAAGCAGCCATATGACAGCAATGTTCCAGATGGCTGCGGAAAGTCCTCCATCTTTTTCAGCAAAATGTTGATCTTGCTCCAAAAGGCAGGGAAGTGGTTTGATGGACACACGTGAATTTCTGCAGTGCCACATCCCACAGAACGGAAGAAGAAGAAGAAAAGCAAATCTCGTTTACAAAGAAGTCTCAGCTCAGGATTCAATTTGAAAGATTAGAATGAAGAAACATATAATTGTCAAGACCAGTAATCAGAAATGATTTATTGCCTTCCCTTCTTAAGCCTATTATGAAGACAGATTATTTTCCTACACTTACTACTGCTAACATATATAAAACCTCAATTATTTACATCTTTTGTTTTGCACAAAAACTTCAGGACAACTGTTTTAATAACTCCCACTTAACTGAGAATCAAAGCACTGTTAGCTGCATTTGCTCACTAAAAATCTTTAATGAAGCCAGCAACTACCAAGGAATATTAAAAGCTAAACTTTATTCCCCAGTGAAAAGCAATCAACTGCTATCTCTATGTCTGCATTTTCTATGCTACCAAAGAAAAGTTGTTCCCTAAATGACTGTGCATCTCAGCACACTTTGTCTGCAAAGCTTAATTTTTCCTGACACTTGTCCCAGGGTAAGTTTTTCAGAAGAAGATGCCTTAATTTTAAAATTGACTTTTAATGATACTAATATTTCAAAGGGCTGGTTTTTAAACAGACTGAATTCTTGGCATCACTTGGATAAATTCATGAAAGGACACAGGATTTAAAAATAAAAAATAAAAATAAACATAAAAAACGTTAAGAAATCAAGCCCAACAAAAACCAAGCACCACAATTTCCCCACTTTATGCTTCAAGGTCCCTAGCAAAAACATCTCATAACATCCTAATAAAATAGGATTTTTTCCTCAGCTAGCAAGAAAAAAAAAGAAAGCTAGAGGAGCAAATATCACTTCCATTTATTTGACTGCTCAGTAGTTAGGTCAGTCAGAGGCACAAGAATATCTATATTCAATTCCTTACCCAAAAGAGACTCAAGTCTATATCATTGCTTTTTGACAGTCCTTTTCTCTCAGTCCTAAGCAGCTGAAGCTTATTCTGGTGGAAGAGCAGCTGTCAAAGGCAAGCAGTTCTACAAGAAATGATTAAATGTCCAATAGGTTCAAATAAGAAAGCAGACACAAGCAGAATTCCCCAGCATAACTTCGGTGATGCTTTTATTAGTGGTGACAGCAGTACTAAAAGCCAGCGTATGAAATATTAAATGCTTACCTGAAAACACACCTCTCCCACAACAACCCCTATGATTTTCTATGAAATTTCTGAGCCTGAATTCACAACTGTTTTCCTCCAGCTTATGTCAGCAGAACTTCCCTGATTCCAAGCTCAGAGCTATTTTTTCCAGCCAGAGTCCCCTGACAGCTCCATCAGCACAATAGCAGGTATTTTCCACTTCTGCACAGTGGTAGTTTTCTACTTTCTGAACAGCAGCATCATAGTCCTGCCAGCTCTTTAAACACAAACTCTGTGATGTGAGACACTCAAAGTTCTGCCCAGGATATGCTCCATAACTGAGCTTTTTGCATTAAATCAGTGGAACAATAAATGCTACCTCTTATTGACTTACCAATCCTTTCTGCCTAAATTTCCCTGCGCTCCCAGTTTATTGGACTGGAACGACTTGCTGGAATAAAAAAGTGCTGGTAGGGAAAGCACTGATACCACGTTTGGACACACACTGTGTTTCTAGAAAAACTGGTGTTGATGGAGAACAATAAATCACCTCTTAGGACCAGCTCAAAGAACAGGAAGCTCAAAAGCTCATCCCTTTTTCAAGCCTGCAGTAATTCTAATTTAAAAAAAATTACTGCCTCTCCCTACAAACCCTGAATCTCTGCTCTTGTTTCTTGGGGTACGTGATGTGTGATTAACATACAAGTATGATTATCATACATAACGTGTATGTGCTAACCCTGTAAGACCATCTCTGCCCAATGGTCACAAACTCCCTTAAGAGGACCCACAACTCTACAAGCTGCTGTGAGACCTCTCTGCTTCTCACGGTAAATTTTCTCCCCTTTCCCACTTCCAGAACATCCCTACAGCCACCCCAAAAACGGGCAGGATGAACCAATTCCACCAGGAATAGCAGCAGCTGGGATTGGCCTGGGACAGCACCACATGAACTGTCCTTTATTGTGAAATTCTCCATCAGTTATCAGGGTTGAAATGCCCACTCTGTGTCTAGGGAGGGGAAAATTCACCCTCTTCCATCTTGGCATTGGAGAGTTCTCAAAGAAAGCGGTGGAAACGTGAAAGGTAGTAGAGATGCTCCTCGCCATCTGTATGTCACTGCCTGAATGACCCCAGGAGGATCAAAAGAAGCAAGGAATTTATTAATTTAAAACCTTCTTGTTATACCTTACCTGGACACAAACACAGAGGTCGCCCTTTCAGCCTGTTCCACATCAAGGATTTGATGGTGCACTCAGGATTTCGCAAGAAAATACCCAACAATGTTTAAATAACGTTTAAGTAGTACTTACTAAAATTAAGAACGAAACCTTTCAGTTCTATTACACTCCACAGGCAAATGTATATTTTTATAGATAAGCCAATTATTTTAAATTTGCAGATATAAAGGCATTCCACAAATCACACCTGGTTTTAAGCAGTAATTAGTTCCAGGTAATATCTCTGTGCTCATGCACTACAATTATATACTAATAAAAGATAATTATCCCAGTTTCAAGCGTCAGAAGGTTACTTTTCTCTTTTCCAATCTAAAATATGCTTTGGTTTTAAGTGTAAGGCTTTCAATTGCATTTAAGATGATCTACACTTATTTCTGGGTTGTCTTGGACTAATATTTCTATACTGCAACAATATTGGAATGTGAACACACATTTTTCTACCCCATACTGCTGCAGGTTTACATTTATCTAAGCTTCATAAAAAAACTCTTATATAACTTTTAGATTTCACCGTGCACAGGTGAAAGAGATGCTGACATGAATTCTGAGCGTTAGTCAATATAAAGCTTTAGGTTTACAAAGCACAAGTGAAGAACAGGACTCAAAAGTGAACTTGTGTTGTGTCTGTCCAGTAAAACGCTAATTAGGATTCTCACAAGACTTTCATGAGGTTCAAGTAACAAAAAAACTGGAATAGTCTAATATTACTAGATATAGAAATATGAAATATTAGTGATACTTTCTGAAAGCAGTTATGACATGTTACTGCAAAGCCAAAAAAGGATAATATTCCAATATCTGACAATGTAATATATGTAAGTCTGATCAGTGACAAAGGATGAGGCATTAAAAGATCTGCGCCGTGAATTAATGCATTCATTAAACAACTGGAGTTTTACCCAGATTTTGTTGCAAACATTCCAACTATTCCAATATCCCATTTCCATTCCGCAGAAGCAGCCAGGGTTATTGTCTGGCAGCAAGGTACGGAGGTTTTACAAGTCAAATTCCTGGGTTTAGGAAAGGTTGTTCGGGGTCTTTCCAGAGAGTTTAAGTACATTAACCCTGAGCACAACTGGTTACCCCCATCCCACACGAGATGAAGTGGCTCAGACAGATCCAGTTAAGCAGTGGAACCACACACCAAGCGCTGGATAATGAAGGAATTGTTGCTGTTGAAGAGCCACCTCGTGAGTTTTCTGACCCTGGCATCTACAAACCATCACTGTCAAACTGACTCTTCCCCAGGGTGGGGGGTCAGTGGTGGCTCAGCACAGATTCCCCTCTCCTGACAAGTGACAACTGCTCAAGCTGTGATGTTCTCTCTGCTCATTTGCTTTTATAGGTGGCTCTGTTCCCAGCATTCCAACGGGATTCAGCTTCATAGCCAGGCTGCTTATATTTCTCCTAGAGATTGCAATTATATTTCTAAACTATCCTTTGTGTTGCTGTGAGAATCAAACAAAAGGCAAAAAAAAAAAACGTTAAAGTTTCAAGGAAGGAAATTTCCATAATATGTGGTGGCTGTCACAATCTTGCTGATAGAAATAATTACTCCTCCTGATGTAACTACAGTAAACCACTGAGAAATGTGGATAAAAACCGTTACCCATCTGTGCAAAGCTCTTTCATACATGCATATGAAAGAAGAGCTAAATACAGAGATTAGAATACTTTGGGATGCTCAGCAGGACACAGATCCCAAGGTGACAGGAAGTTCTTACCTCAGGCCTTGAGGAGAGGAAGGAATTACCTCTCCTTTTAACAGCAGCAAGGGAAGGCTATGTAGGATACATGATGATTTTGGGTAACTTTGAGTCTGGCCTTCATGTGATCCACTGGATTATGCATGCAAATCCTCAGTGATGGCTGATAAACTGGAAGTGTCAAGAAACAAAAGCCCAATCTGCTGTAGCACGAGCTAATGATATTTTTCTGAGTGAGAGAAACCCGCACTATCTGCAGAGAACACACATCATTCACATATAAAACACTGTGAGGCTGCATGGATGAACAAGAAAACAAAACACAAATTAAAGACCGTTTCCAGCGATGGTGGGTTCTACCCTTACCCCAAAGTCAGCTATAAGACAGCTCAATTTATTGCCAGGTGCATCTCTCTGATCACTTTAGGAAATGTCTCCTACAACCCACTCCAGCGTGGGTGGAAGCACCTGGGCACTGCTGAATTTGCTGTCTCAGGTGCTTGTAACAGGTTTCAACAGCAGAGCTCAAAACCTGCCTGAAAGCAAAGCAAAGCAAAAAAGCAATGAGGCAGCAGCTTGTACAGAACCTCTGAGCAAAGCTAAATCTAGGAAATCAGCTAAAAGTTACCTCAGGTGGCAGCCACAGAAATGGGGCCACGTCTGTGTGGGCAAGCAAGAGGTGTCCTACAGACACCACAGGCAGAAAGCACTGCAAAAGTATTAGTAGAGAGATAGTAATTGTAGAATTGTAGAATGTAGAATGGTTTGGGTTGGAAGGGATACTAAAAATCGTCTAATTCCAGCCCCCTTGGAATGGGCAGGGACACCTTCCACCAGACCAGGCTGTAGATCTGTTCTGCCACTGAGACCTAATCAAAGTAAGACCCACTGTTAGGCTACTCTGTAACAGTGATGCCAGGTTAGAGACTGGACCCAAAATTAGTAGAAAACTTCCATATTGACAACTCTAAAATTAGTTACAAGCTGCCTGTTATGGAAACTTCTGCACCAACCTCTCTGAGCAAAATCACCTTCCCTCCCCAGTGACAATCCTAATTCATTAAACACTGCTGGATAAGGCCAACTCTTTGCAGGACCTTGCCTGACCACCCTCCACAGCTGCACCAGTGAAGAGACATCCTCCAAACAGCTTTCAGTAGAAAAGAAAGTCGAACCACAAGCTCGATTGCCTGAGGGTGGAATTTCACCTGCGGCCCAGAGCACCTCGAGCCCATCAGCTATAAACTCCTCATCCCAAACTAGTGCAGCTCAAACCCTCCCCTGCAGCGCTCCCAGCACACTGAGCTCACAGCTCCAGGGCTGACGGGGGGCTCACTGGTGCTGACTGCACTCAATTTAGTGGGATTTTTTAAAATCCCTGAACACAAGCTCAGTGCCATCCCGATGTTCAGAGACAAAACCCTTTCATGAGTAATCCCAACCAGCCACGGGGCACCAGAACATCCAGAGTCATAAACCCAGTAATCCACGGTCCTACACAACCCCCTCTTTTCCTTTCTCTTCCATAAAAACATCAAGTTTAAAAGATCACAGGCTACTAATGGCACTGTGGAGCTACCAAGACCTACCCAGTTTCCTTAGCAGAGGAGGCCTGAAGCATCTGTGCCAGAAGAACTTTTGCCAGCAAAGATTTGGTGTTGTCACTGAACCCCCACCAGCTCCCAGCCAGCTGTCAGGTAGATTCTCTTGCTTTTTCTGCACCAGCTACAGCATCCCAAATATCCAGTGCAGCACTTGAACAACAACCCTCCTCTTTGAAGCTGAATATTGAAGTTTAAGCAGGCCAAGCCAGCAGTTTTTTATTTATCTCTTTCAAATAATAAACATGGCTTTATCCATCTCAAATAATAAACATTGTTTTAAATTAACCCTCAATGTTGGGGTTTTTTTTATTCAACAGATTTCAAGGGCCTCTCTTTTCTTACTTGCAGTGTTCTATATCATAACATTTGGAAATCTTTTTTCATTCTAAAATAGGCACAAATGATTTTCCAGTGTCTTCTGGATTCATCCCTTTTACTTAGAATTTAAGTATTTAAGTGAAAATTATCCAATTGATAAAATTACTGTAAACAGCAATAATAATAATAATAAATCATGATTATTTGAAATATGCCTCAAACTGGAACTACCTCTCTTACTTATTAAGTCAAATATTTTGTGTTAGATAAAATTAATGACCAGAATCATCAGCCTTTTGAATTATTTTGAAAATTCTGAATGAGAGAGCTTTGAGAAACCAGAACCTTTTGTGGAGTTATCCCACCTACCAGCAGACCAGGAAGATGGCAATAACTTATCCAACTCTTTACAAGGACAGCTGTGGTTTTGGTTAAACCGGCACTGAATTTTAATGTATCTGTGTCTAATATATCAGGTGCAAACTCAGTGAGACCTTGCAATTCTGAAGGAATTCCCCAATTTCCCCCAAATTAGAAAAAAAATAAGAAAAGCTACAAAAAGCAACCTCCCCAATTGACTGATTAACTATAGAAGTGGAGCTTCTCTCATGGCAGACTGAAAATTATTCCAAGCTCCGCTCTCAAAAGTGGGAATTGTCCAACATTTGTATCTGACTTGTCTATTAAATTTGGGAAGAATTCAGAAGCAGTTTGAACTTGCAGTCATGAGCCTGCAATAAAGGAGAACACACAAAGCAAAGGACCTACTCAACTCTGCAGCCAACAAAAGAAGGAAGTTCTTTACCCGCCCTGTGCCCTTTGAGTGGTTGGATTCACACGTGGAGGCTCCTCCGACGGGTTTAATTCCACCACGGCCAACACAAGTCTTTCAAAGCAGTTGAGGGATAACCACGACTTCACTGACCTGTTGGCCACTCCGGGACATCCAGCTGTGTCCTTCCCTTCCCAGGGCAATCCGGGGATTCCGTGGTGCTGTTTCTGAGCATGACCCAGCAAAGAAGTGTCACAGCCGCACATCTCCGAGTCCTCGGGTTGTGTCTCAGCCCTGTAACGTGGAGGATGCTGCCACCAAGAGTTCTGAAGACACGAGTGGCTCGGTGACAGCTGCTGTCAGTGAGGACAATGAAAATTGGCAGATTTAGCCAAGTATGAAGCATGACAAATTGCAGGAAAGCAAAAGGAAGGCAGTGCCTCGCTCAATTCAGGAGTCAGATGACATTTGCCGGGGAGCTTGTGGGAATTCTTCAGACAGTCTCCAGGATGTGCTAAATGTTATTTGCATTATAACAAATCATAAGGTATCGACTGCAAAATCATCTCCCTTTAATGAACACTCAGAGGGAAAAAAAATATCAGAGTCAATTAGAAGACTGGAGCTGCAAATATGTTGTGCTTTACATCTCTCTGAAGCATGAAGGAGCTCGTAAAGTGCATTTAATGAAAACCAACAACGAAATCACTGCAGCTGATCAGACTGACAGTGTTTCTGAGTCTCTTTCCATCTACACTAGTGGTACATTTCCCAGAAACATGTTATTCTGCATGAAAAGAGAGATCCTACACATGTCTGTTGTTTCTTCCCACTGAAGTGGAATTGCCACTTCGTTTCTTCTCAAAAAAAACAACCCAACTGCATCCACGCTCTACGAAACAACAGCTGAAACCTACATTTGCGTAACGTCAACAGGAGGTGTTCTGTTATTTTTGACAGATCTTAGATGTCTTTTACTAAATAGGCTTTGTTTTGTCTGTTGATCACTTTTTCATCTTTCATAATATTTAGTTTCAGTTGCCTTAGAATCTGAGTGTAATTCTGATTTTTCATTGCACTGTTGTCAGGTGACAACTGGGGGAAAAAAAAACAAAACAGCAAACATTTTTAAGTGCTACCTGTCAGCCCAAAAGAATTCTACAAAATGATACTAAAGGACTTATTTTCTTCCAAAATACTACTGTCCTTAGTAATAGAATACAATAAAAAGGTAGAAACCTTTCGAGCATAGAGAATTAAACAGTGTATTCCACAGCTCTAACGGAAACCAGAATGCATCTAAATTTCAAGTTACGTTTTAAAAGCAGAACAGGACCTCCCATGGGTAACAATGCTATGCTATTTTTTTATGATTTACAAAAAGGCACTATCTAAAAACACCTGTTTTCGCCTTATCAATTTGACTGTCACGTAACTAACACAGAGACAACCAAGGGAAATGGCAGGAACCACACCCAGACATCCCTTATCTCCCAAGTTGGAGCTGTTCACATAAACCCAGGGTGGGGATCAGATATTCCAGAACCAGCTGACAGGACACAATCCTGTGCCATGTGCTCTGGGATGACCCTGTTTGAGCAGGGAGGGAGCACCAGTGACCCACCTGTGGGCCCTTCCAGCCTGACCCATCCCTTGATTCTGTGACAAGTCTGTCCCATTCCCTGGCCCTCTATGGTAAGGAGTGACAATTACAGCACACAAAGTGACATATTTAATTAGATGCCACACTTTTCTGAGCTGTGCAAGTGACCCGTAACACCTCAGTGATGAGCATGACATTTTACTGCCACCTGAAACCAGGTAAAAAACTTTGCTCTTAATTTAAAAGCCCGTTATTTCTTATCGGGTAAATTTTCATACACTTAATTCTGGGTAATGGAGAGTAAACAAAGGGAAAAACAGTTGTGTTTTTTTTTTCCCTTGCTCCTTCATATTTTAACATGATTTCAAATTATTAAAGACCAGTTTCAGAGGTCACCACAAATTCCAGCGCTTCTTCCCTTACAAATTTCCCGCCATCCAGTTCAGTCACAGCACCTTCATGGCACCCTGATAATTCAAATACAGTCCAGGAGACGTTTGAGCTTAGAATTATTAACAACCTAAAAAAGTTTGAGAACATGGTGTGGCCCCTAATTATACACTGGGAACATTGGAGAAGAGATTGTTGTGAAAGCAACCCACACAGCAGGCTTTGTTTCCACCAAAAAAATAAAAAAAACCCAGCAAATGTTTAACAAATTCTTCTACTCTCATGGACAAATAATGCTGTTTCCCTCAGAGACTTACACATCTGCAAACCCTGCGCTACATGAGGGGAAAAAAAAATAAAGACAGTCAGTATTTTTGACAAAATAGAGTTAAAAAGGAAATCTGAAATCGCTAAAGTTGTCCTCCGTGTCAAAAAGAAATACTTTTATCTTCCTAAAAAGACTGCAACAAAAAGAAAATATTCTAAGTCCAGATTTCTTCGGACTTTCAAAGACAAGATGGTGAAAAATAAACTTTAGGTAAGAGAAAGGAAAAAACCTCTTTGCTCTGTGTGTCTGCATTCAGCTGCAGCTCAGCACTGCTAGAAAACACTCAAGGTTTCAATTTACTATTTGTTTCTCATTAAGATAAGCATGAGGTGCAAAATGCTGTCTGGGGTACTGAAAACTGGGTAAAATCTCTTTCTCCAGGTAAAATCCCTGTTCAGTGGTGCCATCCTGGAAGTGGCAGTGCTAAGTCCCAGCTTCCAAGGCAGATGGGACATCTGAGCATCCTCTGCTGAGATTTGTAGAGAGGAACATAACCATGTCTGTGCCTGATAACACCTCCTACTCACACGGAGAAGATTTGCCATCTTTAATCACTTATTATTTTCTAGGGATTCCTCTTCCCAGGTTTGTTTTTTTTTTTTTTTTTTAATCTCTGCTTTGTGCCACTGAATTCCCAGGCAAAGCAGTGGAAACCAGGGGAACTGCTCTGAGAAGCGCTGGGGTTCAAAACCAGCAGATGGCTGTGAAAGAGCAATGACACCTTCCCAGGGCACAAAAGCACGACAGAGGGATTTCAATTCCAACGCACACCAAAAGTTTTCTTGAAACAAACTGTGTTTCTTGAAAATAAAACACTCTTAAAGCTCACTTTGTCTTCCTTCCCCTCTTTTTTTTGACTAGAGTTGGCACACTCTGAAAGTTCTGGTATTATCCTCCCTATCCCTGGAAGAGTTCAAGGCCAGGAGCAACCTGGTCTAGTGGAAGGTGTCCCTTGGCACTGGATAAGTTTTAAGGTCCCTTCCAACCCAAACCGTTCTGTGATTCTATGACTCTATCCAACATTATTCTTCGCACTTTGACCATTACAGCACAAAGAAGGGAAAAACGAAGAGTATTTAGGATCGTTGGATCATCATTCTCCTTTCACCCCACAGCTCCTGAAGCTCTGCTGCCCTTCACGGGGTCACAGCACAACCTGCCTGTGTGTGGTGGCTCAAAAACAGCATTACAGTGAAGGCAACTACAGGGAATTAAAGTGCATTTTGCCTTCAGTCACTGCAGCAGAAACAAAGGCAGCCCTTGAGCTCTGTACTTCCCACGAGGTGGCCCTTTGGTTTGCTTCCCGCCTTGGAAATTCTACATGGAAAGCAGCCAAAATAAAAATGATGGTTGTTCAGCTTTCCCATTGCAGTTCGGGTGGATTTAAGGCTTCCCCTGTTGTTTTTGTGGCAGGAAAATAAAGAGGGATAACACGTGGGAGAATCCTCTCTATTACCACAAGTGTGATTGTGCTCAGTGGAGGTGCTGCTCCTCCCTCAGAGCAGGGAACACTCAATTCTGCAGGGGCAGAAACTGCTGTTTTAAGTGGATTTAATGTCACTGAATGGAGACAAATGTGGCTCTAAGTCTCATTTTGCAATGTCACTGGTGGCAGGTGGAGGCCGAGGGGGCACCACCAGCACCCCAAGCCCACTGGGGGATTTTTAAAGGCAGTTGCAGCTTTATTTAAATTAGCATCACAAAGTTATTAGGATAACTTTAAGGATTAACTTTGAGGATAAACACCTCGATATGGAGTTGTTTTCCAGCGCAGTCACAGCCATCACCACAAGGAATCATTCCAAGGCAATAACACAGAGAAAACATTTCCACAAGCTCCTTGTGTCCTCTCAGTTTAGATATTCCCTCTTATTTTAGTGACTCTCATCTATTCTGCCTCCTTTCATTAGGCAAATTTTCAGGTACACAAAAATTTAGGAACAATCCTCCTGTGCTGATAATTCCTGAGGAATGTATTTAAGCCCTCACAGGCAATACAAGAGCAACCACTCAAATCTGGATCTCAGCACTTCTGACTCCCTTGGGAATTCCCACACAGCTCCAAATAAAGCCAGGCACATTTCTAATCATAAATTTTACCTTGTTAACAATAAATTACTAATTGTCTTCTAACACTCAGAAGCACAACAACAATCCACATGGAAAAGGAATGCGAAATACCAACCCACAAACACTGGAATGCCACAAATATTAAGATAAAAACTGAGTACACAAAATCTGCCAGAAATGTTGGGGGCGGGGGGGAGCCAAAGACTTCGAAATAATTTTAATATTCCTTTTAAAGAATTTGAAGTGATGGAATTTAGGTCAAGAAAATGATGGATTTGAAGTCAAACTTCAATTTTACAGGCAGGGCGTTGATACGCTGTAATTTCTTGTTAAATTTTTGACACAAGAGCTTCAATTTTTTAAAATAGAAATAATTGAATCTGTCAACTGCACAAAATATTTTTTCAAGATGGTTGACTGGAGAAGCAAATCAGAATAAACTGGCTGTCATCAGTAAATCAACTTTGACAGAGCAGCACATATCAACAATGTTCATGGGAAACGCCTGCTGAATTCCCTTCTCTCAGAAAGAGTTTTTATCACGGAAGAGAAGTGGTCAAGATAAGAGAAGTAATTGATGTGTTATCCACAATTATCTTTCATTATTTTCATTCTTACTTAATATGCCTTTCCTCTCTGCTGTTTAGAGTGATTTAATACACACAGAAATCATCTCTGCCTTCCCCAAGACACCGATCTTTATAAGAACAGGATCTTTCAGGAACACAATATCAGCTAGAAAAATCCCAACAAACACCAACAGCTCGGATATTAGTACCTCAGAAAATAAGATGTTTAATAGCAAACTTTCTGCTGTTTTGCACAATTCAGAAACACGTAGAAAACGTATTTATTGATTCTGCAGTTGGCAGGACAAAGTCACTATTCCAGCTGAAGATGCTCAACATGTTAACAAAGAAAAGCGTGCCAGATATTTATATTTACTTGAGACTCAGCGTTACAGGCACAGAATACTGTTGATTGACTTTGAATTGCACCTTATTTAAAAACATTACCACTGAAATAAATATCCCTGAGAATCAAAGTTATTTAACACTCAAGCCAGCACATCTCTACCATGTTTTGGTGATGCTGCAAAAATCAGCAGTTTGACAGAGAAAGGCTTCATACAGCTAGAAAACACAAGCTTAAAACACAACATTGAACTTGCCATTTCATGTATCAATTCAAAGTCTATAAGCTTATAGATCATAATTTTTTTTTTTTAAATACAGCTTAGGTGCCTTTTTTTTTTTTGCTTTTGGCATCTGGAAATCTTACTGTACCACTTAAGAAAATTTTAATAAATAGGGGGAAAAAAAGCTTTAAAATCCCCTCTACATGTAAAAACCAATTTACTTTCTATTCTTATTTTAGATGAAGGGAGGGGGGGGAAAGGCAAGATGAGAACTAGCCCAACAGCTCCTAAACACCAAGCTCACACAAACATCCCTGGATGCTCCATTACCAGTTGGGGAAGGATTTCATCCTCCTAAATCCCTATGGTTCCCCCAGATCCCAACATTATTTAGTCACCTTGCACAAAGCAATCACAATAAATAAATATAAATAAAAAAAAAGAAAAAAAGACTGTTCCTTGATAAAACATTGGTCAACCCACTAAAACCAGACCTTTTAGGACCTTTCCAAACAGATAGGAACTATTTAGATATTTCAATTTTCTGCTTTGTGATAGGGTCGAGTTGGATTTGAAATTCCCACAAGATGCCTAAGTAAATTTTAATAGATAAAAAAAAAATTGGAGCTACACAACTCAAGATTAAGTTTCCATTTAAAGATCCAAATCTCTACAAGTATTTAGGAGCTGTAGTCTAGACAGGAACAGAGACATATCCATCCCCAAAAATCTTTAGATTTGTATTCCCTCAACACATTTAATATTCTGAAACTACTTAACTGGATAATCTAATATTGTAACTCTCAGAGCTTCTTCCTGCCAAGGAATCTTGATTTCACGAGTGCTGGAATCTGGCACTGCAGAACAAAAGGAATCAGAAACAGCTGATTGGAAAGAAAAACCAAATTCATGTTTGTTCTAAATATTAAGATTGGTAGAAATTAAATTTTAAAAATATTGCTGCAAACTCTGATAGGAAATTAAAAACTGATTAGATTGATATCATTGAAGTTGTCTCAAGTATTCGAAATTATTTATCTAAGAAATGGAGCCTGTTTTTTAATATTTAGAAAATGCCTCAGTCAAGTATGTGCCCTGTGGCTTGGTACTATTTAAGTTACTGAGCAATTCATCCAATGATGCCTTAATTCATCTGTTTGCCCTGCCTATAAATCCAGTGCATGTGGAACCCAAAATACAGGAGTTCCAGGCTTGTTCCAGGTCTTCTTAACATTGCAGGGTCCCTACAGGGAATTAGGTACAGAGTTTTTCTTTTTTGAAACCCACAATATTCAATATATGCAGACTAGCGCTTGTATTGTGCCACAAGATAATCAGATATATAGAGAAACTGAAAATTCTTGGTGTTTTTTTCTCCTTTTTCTCTGAACTTTGGAATTGTGCTTAGCAAGTTTCTGCCTGATCAGGAAACTTAACTACAGTTTTCTACTCCTACTCAAGAGATTTTATATTCATTTTTCTTCTCTTATATCGACACCGAATAACTGCTTGTGTGTCCATATGAACAGCTGCTATTTAAATGCTTGTGGAGAGCTCAGTTTCTGGCTTGTTTAATTGCCTGAGGCCCTTGGCTAAGATCATCTAGGGAGTTTTGTACAACCACATAATTTCTTTTATCCGCCCAGAATGAACCCTCTGGTCTCCTCTGCGGTGGTGATGTTTGTGACCTCTCCATAATTCACAAACGTTGTTACTTGTTTACTCTGCAAAGTTTGAGTTCACACACAACCACAGACTGGTTCGGGTTGGAAGGGGCCTTACAGACCATCCCATTCCAACCTCCTGCCATGGGCAGGGACACCTTCCACTAGTCCAGGTTGCTCCAACGCCTGTCCAACCTGGCTTGAACACCCCAAAACCATCTTCAGGGCCACTCCTGATCCATTCCCCACTCAGCCTGTACCTGTGCTTGGGATTGCCCCAATCCACCTTGCATTTACCTTGCTGATCTCTACCAGGTTCACACAGCTACACCTCTCCAGCCTGTCCAGGTCCCTCTGGATGGCATCCTCCCCCTCCAGCACATCAGCTATTCCACACAGCTTGGTGTTGCCAGCAAACTGGCCGAGAGTGCCCTCGATCCCACTGTCCATGTCACTGACAAGGATGATGAGCAGTGCTGCTCCCAGCACTGATCCCAGAACACCACTCGGCCGTCAACACACTGACCACATCCCTGAGCGTGTCCTTCCAGCCAATTCCTTAGCCACCTCCTGGTTTCATCCATCAAATCATGTGTGTCTCCTTCCCTCGTCTCTCTCATTGTACCAGCTGCACAGTGCCAGGCCTCCTGGCATTAGGGATTGGGAAACATGTCTTACTGATGGATTGCTGGGTCCCACCTGTATGTGCTCATCCATAGCTCAGAATTCTGCCAAACACAACTTCTGCTGTGCCATTCACTGCATCCTAAATGACATTTTTGTTATTCCCAAGCCAACAATCCATCAGCCCATTTGTACAATCCCTTTCCACACAACAACGATGCTGTGCATACACTGACAGGACACACTGCCGGGGGATTGTACTTTAAACACTCCTCCCAATAAGAGTTTTTATAGGAAGGACTCCAAGGGGGGTTTGGATTGAGTGTTTTTCCTAGGGTTTTTTTCCCTGGCAAAGTTAAGCTCAGGTCTGTGTTACCGGCCTCTTCCTCATTCACACCACTCCAGCTCTTGTAATCGTCACCACAAGAACAAACTCTCCCACTTGGAGCTTCCAGTGTAGCCACTGGAATAAATCACTCTGCTCTGAAAGCATTAATCATGGAATGGATGGGGTTGGAAGGGATGATCTCTTTCTGCCATGGGCAGGGACACCTTCCACTAGCCCAGGTTGCTCCAAGCCCCATCCAACCTGCCCTTGGACACTTCCAGGAGTGGGGCAGCCACAGCTTCTCTGGGAAAATCACTCCATATTTTGCTCCACAGCTTTTCCACAGAAAAGGAACCTGCAGCCAAGATGTAAAGATAGAGCAGGGAGCTGGTTTTGGTTTTCCTCCCAGTAACTGTGTGGGGCTGGGCTTTGGATTTGTGCGGGAAAAAGGGTCAAGTCCTTTTCTGCACACAGGAAGAATTCTCAATTTGGGTAGGTTTAAAAGAACATTTTTCTGATATGGGGGTAAGTGTTTGGTAGTGTTCATCAATGGATTTATCATAATCTTTCCAGAAGGTCAGGAAAATGACAGTAAAAATTACATTTTTAAGTCTTCAGTGGTTACTGCAGCCTTTTCCACCAGTTTGTTCTGACATGGAACTCTCCCCAGGCCACCAGAGCTTAGAGCAGCACAGAAACAGGCAAGACAAATGAAGGGTTGTCTCGTTGCCATTGCTTAAAAACAAATTATAACCAGAGATTTTTGCTGAGATGTGTTCAACGCAGAAAAATTCGTTATTTTCACCACATGTACTAAACTTAACTTCTTTCCCCAAAGATTAAAAGCAGGCATCAGCCAAAGAGCATCTGCTTTTTATCCTCATCACTGGAGCTCATAATCTCAGACACTGTCACACATAAAGCTGTAGGAACAGGGACAAATGCATTTTTTACCCTTAGGTTACCTCCCACAGCAATCCCAGGATGGTTCTCAGTCACTTGGAAATATTTACTACAGGAATTTCTTCCTGTTTTGGAATTACAGAAGAAATATCTGGGGCCAAGTGAAGCCTTCAGATGGAAATGGGGTTTTCTGAATTTTGCTTTCGCCCTCTGCTCCTCTGGTTGAGGCAAATTCAGTGAATAATGTTGTTCACTCATGACAAAATTCAGGTTCCAGCTCACTGCAGCCTCAGTGCACTGACTGGGCTAATTTGCTCTGTGAGGTCCAGCAGTCCTGCAAAACATTCCAACTGTCCATCTACCAGAATAACAAAACCACAAGAAGCTGAATAGTTTTCATTAAAAGAAACTTGAATAAAAAGATTTTATTCTGAATGGAGGCAGTGCTCTCCTATGAGGCTTGTTTTCCTACCTTTTTTTTTTCCCTATTTAAACAGAATTCACAATGCTCCCAATTTCTATTTCTTCCTGCAAAACACTTCAGATTGCCTGAAATTGAGCAACTGGAATAAAAATTAATTAAACATCAGACTAAAGTGAGATTATCGGGGTTTATAAATTCTTTCCTTTGGGATAGGAGCTTCTGTTCAAAGTAATTTTAAGGCGAAAACCTCCTAACTCCACAGTGTTTTTGTATTAAGCTACTTATCAAAAGCTTTTCAGAGAGGAAAGAAATGATAATGTTAAATGAAACTCATGGGCATAGGTTATTCATTCTATGGAAAATAAAAGAGCAGCAGCTGGATCATATGGAAGAGACTTTGTGTTCTCTGTGACATCATTCAGAGATTCTCCGAATGCAATGAGTTGAATTATTTTGGGGGAAAATAGCAAGACCTTGTATGTTGGAGTTGTTCATCCCTATTTTTCTCTGGCTTGTGCTCTCAGAGACATCACCCATGCACAGGATACAAGGCAAAAACACCACCTGTGATCACTGAGCCTCCAGCAGAGCACAGGCCACAGGATTCCCCTGAATTAACTGATCGGGCAGTGCCCATTTATGGATCTCAGTGACAAAACGCACATTTTGCTCCATATGCTCTTTTATATATTCCTCAGAAGAAACCAGGCATGTGAAGAGCAGCTCAGGTGTTCCCCGTGTGCTGAGCTGGACAGGTTACAAAGTTCTGATTTCCCCCAACAATGTTAAAGTGATGCTTGAATGATCTTAACACTGTCTCAAGCACTTTCGAAATCCTCAGGAACTCAATTTTCCTGAACTTTGAGAAACACAAACAGTAATTCATTGATTGAGAAATACTAATAACTGAAGTAACAGAAAACTGGTGCAAGGTGCTGTGCTGATAAATAAATATTCAAATCAAAGCTCAGATGAGGTTCTGGGTACATGTTCCCAGAGAATGGCAAAGGGAAAATCAACTATTTTTCTCTGCCTGAGGTGTGACAGAGCACGAAAGTTCTGACTGTGAAGATTTTAAAACTTTTCACAACAAATGGCAGCAAGATTTTATTTTAACTACCACCAAACCTAATGGATAAGATCCTGGCCACGTACTAGAAGTTCGTCCTACTGCCACATATCAAACCTAAGTGGCGAGTTTTGCCAAGAAGACAGTGCAGATAGAATAACTCAGTAAAATTATCCTCAGACACTCCATGTACTCCAGCTCTTGCTCTTTCTATTTTAGCAGAGCACTTTGAAAGTCAGAGCTCAGCTTAAAAAGGCAACAAGACATGAGATCCTACAACCCCAAGGCAATCAGATGCCTAAAAGTGTAGCAGGCAGCCAAAGTACAAGAGAGAAATTGAGCTGCAGTTGGATTCAAGGTAAGGACCACGAAGTCCTGGGCTGATCAGAGTTCCTTTCACTGCAATGAAAGCAAAACGGATCACGTAATAAAAGAGGAAAACCAGGATTGAGTGTTATCATGTAGGTGACATTTAGAAGGCAGACGCCTGAAATTTGCTGTGAACAACTGCGCCCCACCTCTTCATCTCCCACAAAGAAGCTTAAATCCTGATCCTTCTCCAAAGCTGTGACAAAGGTGCACTGAGCAGATGCAACACCGAGATCAACAAGGGATGGTAACAGTGCTCCACACCTTGCACTGAGCCCACGGTGAATAAAAGGACCATGTCTTTTCTTCCACATCAATGGAATTTTGTGGGAGCAGAACTAACCCTAGGATGAGAATCCAAAGCTCTTTTAGTAGCCCATTTAGTCTTATCTCCTGCCCTACACCTGCCGTGGCACAAACAGCAGCCGGTGTCTGTCTGATAATGAGCTCACCAAAGCTCCTTTGATAAACTGCAAAGATAACAGTCTCCTTCCTCAGATCCACACCAGTCAACAGCTTAGAAGGAAAAACTGGTCCCTGCTTTGCTGCCTAATTACCTTGAGAACCTGCCAGCTCGTTTCCGTGCACCATATACGATCCTGGTGGGTTTTCAGGCCCCACTGAAATATTCACGACACTGAAATACTGCCAAATGCCAAAAATTGATCTGCATTATTTCCTGGGGAAAAAATAAATAAACAAAAAAGGAAGCAGAATCACTTAACACACAGCAAGGGGAAAAAAAAAAAAAAAGAGATGGAACTCAATTTAGATCTCTGTTGTTCAATAAAACACAATGGCAAGAGCTCAGCCAGCAAAAACTGCCGGTCTGAAAACCAGGGAACAGCCCCAGGACTTCAGTACTCCATCAGTGCACTGTGCCCAAAATATCCCCTCTTTCAGAACTGACTTAGTACTTTGGCACAGCAGTGAATTAGCTCAAAATGGGCACGTCCCTGTCATGTGACATTAAACAATTTGGGTCTGAGTGTGGCTAAGCCAGTCCTCTTCTCTCCTTCCCTCTCCTTCCCAATTCCTCATCTCATCTTCATGTTCTAACCAGTGCCTAGTTCAGATCTCCTTATTGAGCTCTGTCCCTTTCATCCTGCTCCAATTCCCATCTCATGCCTTGACCTGCCCCAATCTTCCTTTACCAAAACTGTGATAGAACTGCCAAAAAACTGGGGTTTATATTTACTAAATTTATTTACATTTTCCTATGACCATAACAATTAATTCTGTTCTTAATCCCATTCTGAAAACATCACATATAGTTCCTGCTTATATTTTCCTAAATTTTATCCTAAAGAAGAGGACCCCTCCTTTATGATAAATCCATAATAATGGAAACATCAGAAACTAACAATCCAGGGCAACACTTTTTAACTTTAACTTTAGATTTAACAAAACCATACATCCCTGGATATATATATTTCTCCTGATGTAGCTGGGACCCTGTTTACCACAAGGAAAATTCATAACCAATTTATTTTCTTTTCTTTTTAGTTTCTCTTGCTTTGCATTTTGTCTTAAGTGCAACTTACATGCATGCACCTAAATATAATCTTACTTATTTAAAATATAACACAGAAGATACACTGCTAACTACTTAAATTTATAATCTCCCAAAGCTGCTTCACTCTCATTATTCCAGATTGGGGTCTTCAGGCACTATTTCTCCACTAATTCTAATTCCATCAGAATTGAGCTCGGCTCTCAAAATGTGGAATCCAATTTTTACATGTCTTCTTTCTGAGTCAGATGGATCAAGTGAAGGCAATCTGAGTTCAGACTGTCACACCAAGTGAAATCTGAATAATCTGGCGACATCTAAAAATGAGCTCACACTTCATTGAGGAGTCTCAGAATAAATCACATTATGTAACTTGTCACTGTAACAGACTTTCAAATACGAGTTACAGGTCCAACCTCTGCCCTCAGACTGCACTTTAAGGGCTGTGAAGCTGCATTTTGCACTGATCCTTTGCTTTTCCAGCTCATCCCACACTGTGCTCCCCATACTGAAGTCAGCAGCATTTACAGTTCAATTCTGCCTTCAATAATCTCTGACCTCCTTTGCAAGTAAAAACCTTTTTGTCTTTATGTTAAGATATGGTCACTAATCTCTCTTGCTACCACATAACTTGTGGATTGAACTGGAATCACTCCTGAAGACAAAAAAAACACTTAAGGTATAAGAACCAAGCACACAAACCTTTTTGTATTTAAAGAGGCACAGATGTCTTTCTTTCTTGGGTAAGTAGAGAAAGGACAACATTTGATCAAGAAGTTTAGAGTAAAGCTTAAAGAAACCCAAATTTTAAAACAAAATATTCAGAAATCTGTATTTTGAAAATAT
>VZRE01017091.1:401039-476117 GCA_013396775.1 Cephalopterus ornatus
CCCCCCCCGCCCTTTCACATATTACCCGATGTTGAGGATTTTCTTTCCTAATCTGCTTGTGGTGGGACAAAGAGGTCTCAACACATCCACCTGCAAACACACAGGGGGTTGGGAAATAGCTGAAGTATCTGTTTGTACCATGGCCTCCTGGTGTGTCACAGAGCCGTGCAAAAGGACACACAGCTAATTGAAAAGGAACAAGAGCATCACGTTCCCAAGCAAAACTATTGCTCCAGGTACATTCTTTGACCACTAAGTCTTCCTAACATCAGTCTGAAATGTCTCCACAGCAGTTAAAGCTCAGTGCCTCTTGCCCAGTCTACCCTGAAATGAAACCCAGAGGATTCCCCTCCTCTCTGGAACAACCTTCTACATATTTGAAGGTCATTAACATGTTTTCCCTCTTTGGAGAACAATTATATTTGTGCAATATGCAATAAGATGTTCTGTTTCAATGAGGGTAATTTGTTCACGGACTAAGATGTATAACCCTTCTCATATTTTCCCCATCATTTTTGCTTAATATACAGGCTGAATCTCTATGATTGGTCTCTATCCAATCCTCTCTGTCCTTGTTCTCAATTTTAGGCCCTGCCCATGCCAGAGCTGTACCCAGTCCAGGAGGAAGCTGCATCCTCCCCCTCCCCACGCTGAGATCGACTCCAAAGCCTTTCTATTCTTTTCATTAAGTTTTGAGTTATGACTCAGCCAGGCCCTACCAGCAATTTCAGAAAACACATCACAGGATATCATTTTTACTCCCTCAAGTGCATCACTATTTTAATCTGGAGTTGTAATTGACTCTCACTTTTAAAGGAGGTGATAAAATGCTCAGAGTTGCTACGCTACCTCCAGATAATCAGCCCTCCAATATATAAGGGAGATAGCACAGCCAATGGGGGAGGAAATGAGTACAAACACATTAGAATGAGCCTTTGCCACACTGGTCTGTAATTTTATTTCAGGTTATCTATTAATCTCTGAACTGCACGTTTTCAATCATATCCAGGGGAATTGTGCCCCTGGAGACTCCTGTTCAAACCTCCCCGAGTCCCAGTGAACACAGCAGCACGTGACACATTTTGGGAGTGTAAACACCATGGGCAACACCCGATACTGAGAAAGACAAGAGCGAAATCGGGGGGAGGTTATCAAGGCCAATATTATTTTCTGCTGTTTAAGATAAGGCAGAGTTCCTGTCCCTTGTCAGCCAGCAACCATCGTGTTTGGTGACAGCAAAGATAAAAGTCCTCTGAAGGCATAGACTTTCCAGGGCTTAAAGTTCTAGTGAAGGTCAAAAGCAGCAGTGACCTGTCCACTGCCATCAGAATTCAGAGGTGTTGCCACCGATCTCCTGAAACCAGTGAGTTTTTGTGACAACAGGCAAAGGCACCTGGGGTGGGACGTGAGAGAGAAAAAGAGAAATGGACCCAATGTTCTCAAATCCTACCTAATCCATAATTGTGTCAACTTCTGGAATGGGATGTTTCCACTTGCTTCAGCACCTGCCAGACTAGAAACCTGCCCTTTGCACTGCAGCCAGAGCAGAACTCGCTGACCTTTATGTTCATCTTTTCCATGGATCGCTTGGAAAGGACTCAAAAAACAGCCACGGTTTCAGCAGCTCGGAGGGAACTCGGCTCTCCTTCATCATTTATCTTCTCTGAGGCAAAGATTAATTCCTTCTGTGAGAAAAACAACGTGCCCCAGGAAGGTGTGATCTAATTACAGGAATATTTCCTACTGTACACCACAAAGATCCAGAGCCTCGGATCTTTAATACACACATTAAACCAATTTTATGGGGAAACAGTAGGACCACACAGGTCATGAATGCTGGAGCTTCTCACTGGGGGAGTTTAAGAAGCTAAGAATGTATAGCTAAATGAAAAGTATTCATGTTTATACTTTCAGGCTTTTATGGTCATCAACTCATCACAATACCTGAGAGTTCCACCACCAGGCTCTGGTTCTGCTTTCCTTTCATCCAGTGGATGCATCAAGTTGGATCTGCAGGGAGCTCAATCAAAAAGAAAAGGTAAGAGGTTAATTGTGTCTCAAAATCTCTTTGATTTCTCTACAATGCCCATCTCTGCCTAAGGCCCCACAGCCTGATAAATTAGTTTTAACAAATCAGAGAAGCAGAGGATTCTGTGTCTAAATAGTAAATATCACAATATTGCTACAATCACAAAAACTACCAGTTGGGCTTTATATCACATCAGACAAAATTATCAATTATAGGCCGGAGATTTCTAGCAAATGAGACTTAATTAACACTGCTGCTCCTAAATTTCCTTATTCCTGAACATTCCCAGCTGCTATGGGAAATTAATTAAGGCTTAAATCTTGTGGTTCTTTCTTTAGCACTTGTTGCATGGCAACATTCATTTTTACGTATGAGCTTCTTCCTGCAAATGACTTTACAGTAGTCTTATCCAAAAGATGAGCTGTTAAACTCTAAAGACAGATATTTGCACGTCTTGGTTTAGTTTTGTTGGGTTTTTCACTCACAGGACATGAATTATTCACTAAGAGCGACTGTAGAGCTCTGCTTGGTTCTAGACATCAGTGGGATCAGTCAGTCAGAGGATTTAACTGGATTTAACAATCAGTTCCACAAGCGTGGAAAGATTATTTGTTATATCCAAAGGTTATTGATTATTTCTGAATGGAAGTTCTGATCAAGAGGCAGTTTCCAGGACAAAAACTCCAGAGGTGAACAGTCCCACAGAGGGCACTTTTCCTTCCACTGAATTACAGGACAAACCCACCCTGGGATGAACGAGCCTGACTGAATCCATGCCATGGCACAGGAGGATCGAAACGCCCACGGCACAAACTTGACTGTAACTCTTCATAACTCAAGTTAATAAATATTTCTCCTGATCTCAGTCAATATTTCCCAGCACATAACTAAATAAATAACTTCTTAGAAGAAAAGCAACGTCTCCAGAACACACTCTGGCCTGTATTTTGTTTGCTTCCAAGACCTGTGATGATTAAAAATGCCAATATTTTTTTCACAAGACAAGCAATCAACTCCCCCCAGAATTCCAAACTTGTTATTAATATCACTCTTAATATTTCTCCCCTGCCAGGGCCTATCTTGGAGGTTTAAAAATTTCACTGCAATAAAAACAGCTACTAAGAATCAACCCCTTATTTTACCACACAAGTCCATATTCCATGAAGGTTGATTTCTGCCTGTGGATTGCTTAAACCTCACAAAAAAAAAAATATATGGAAAAACTCACAGACCAAAACTTGTATCTGGATAAATGTGAGCAAGAAAAGAAACGTGAAACCAAACTTCAGGTCTCACCATGTTTAAATCACAGAGTAAAAGTTAGAAAACCTCAGTTTACTGATTTGGGAAGAAATAATCAATTTAAAAGATCAGAGACTAATGGAGCATTCAACTGTTCATATCCCACATTTTTCACATAAGGAGCACTTTGGTGCTTCCCTCTCTCTCTTTTTTTAAAGGAAAATAAAAAAAACCCACAACTCCAGACATCCAAAAAAACTGAAAAAGAAAATAATATGGTAATTTATATAATAAGATATAATTGGATAACATGGAAATAATTATTAAAACACAAAAAGTTCATATAAAAAGAAAAACTTTCCTAGCAGAGCATGTACAAGGTTGGAGAGTTTTAACTATGGCTCTGCAACAAAAATACTGAGGAATAAAATGCCAGTATTTCATGCCATCACCTGAGAAGGCTATAGAAATATTTTAGTGTCATATATTGTCAAAAAGATCACAGCAACATTTAAGAACATGGGTTTAAATTCTACAAGGATTATCACTAAAAATAGGATTAACTGAGGAGTTAAAACTAGGAATGCAAAAATAAGAAACTTCTATGAGTTGTTAAATAAAAAAGTGATAACTTTTATTAAAACCACTCAACTGAAAATCTAGAACCCAAACTTTATACAGAAATTTAAAAGAATCATACCGATTAAATGTCTTGAAATTCCATAATTCAGACATGACCATGCATTAGATTTTCCATTCTTTATTCTCTTGTACACTAGACTTAATTAAGAGGCACAGGATCTTCTCCACGTCCTTTAAAGATTTTAACAGCTACTATTCCTGAGGTTTTGAAGCTGCACCAAAGCTTCCCTGCCAAAGCCTTAGATATATTTTAGCCTTCAAAAGAGCATTGCATTCCTCTCTCTGGGCACCTCTGACCACCAGCAGCAGAAATATGATTTTAGACACAAAAAATGTAATATTCCAAGGTAAAAAAGATTCCATAAATCAGTGGAGAAATGCAGGATGATTCACAGTGACAGAGCAATTGCTGGATCTTCACATCTTGTTTTTGACACTGGTTCATGTTCTCCCAGACTGTTCCCCACGGCTCTCCTGGAGGAAGGAGAACCCTCCTGCAGCTGCACCCAGGGCTTCTTACTGATAAACACCGACTGCAAAAACTCAGAGAGGATGAGGCCAATCTCTCCTGAAAAAATGACATTTTCCTCAAAGAAACTGTTAAATAAAAATCTTGTTCTATTGCCCTCTTATAGCCCTTTTTAAAAGTATTAATTTTTTATCTCTGTCAAAACAACAGGAATTTTTACTTTGTCTAGTCGTTATTTCCTTAAGCATGGAATCACAGAGTCACAGGATGGTTTGGGTGGGAAGGGACCTTAAAGACCACCTCATTCCACCCCCTGCCATGGGCAGGGACACCTTCCACTATCCCAGGTTGCTCCAAGCCCCATCCAGCCTGGCCTTGGACACTTCCAGGGATGGGGCAGCCACAGCTTCTCTGGGCAACCTGTGCCAGGGCCTCCCCACCCTCCCAGGGAACAATTTCTTCCAAATATCTCACCTAAATTCCCTCACTTTCAGTTGAAAAACATGAATATTTAAGTGAAGAGAAATTGTTTGCACTGACAAAACTGCTGTATCCAGAGAGAAGATCAGCCAGTTTCACTCTTCTAAAGACATTTTTATTCAAAAAAGACAAACTACACTTCAAGCTGCCACTGCAGCTCTGCAATCTGTTAGTACACGATAGGACCAACAAACCTGTTCCCAAAAGGATACAGGCTCAAAATGGAAAATTCAGGCCCCACTGGCTATTTTTTCTTTCTCTCTGTTATAAGAAAAAAGTATCATCTGAACATTTTAAAATCAAACCTCAGTCCAGTCAGAAGATTTGAAGATATTTAGAACTTCTGTCTGAACTCAGATAAATCCCAAACACTTCTTCCCATTAGTTTTCCACATTATCTCAGTATTAATGAAACTGTAACCAGTCCAGCAGAGAAAACATCCACGGTACACACATTTATTTAACATGACCCCTTTTTGTCTCAGTGAGGCTTTAAATGTCCCTGAGCCTGCTCCGTGCCAGTCCCTTGGCACCGAATTTGTCCTGTTAGCCAGGAAATCCAACTACACTCGTGCAAACAAGCTTTCCTTCTGCTGTCCCTGCTAGTCTAAAACAACATATTCAGATTAAAGAGGAATGAATTATGTGCAGAGAACAAACAAGAACAAACACACCAACGTATCCATATTCAAACATTCCAATCAAGTGCGAAAGAAAAGCTCCTGCTGGGAGTTCGTTTTGGTTTTCTTTTTTTTTTTTTTCCTTATTTGAAGTAATTCGCCCGCTTCAGCAACATCTCCACAGTTCTCAAAGGGACATGGACGCAAGTCCTGAAGCGCTGAACTCTCACTGCACTCCAGAGCAGGGAATGTTGTGCTCATCCGTCGTTGGTGGCACACGCTGAGCACAGCTGGGGAAGGCCACGCTGACAATTTGCTCAGGACAATGTAACTGGAGAGGCAATCCCGGGATAGCTCACCCTTGGAATAATGCTGCAGACACAGAGCTGCCTCTCGTGCAACTCAGTTGTGGTGCTACACGGCTTAAAGCATCAAAAAGGTGCCTCATTTGTGTTATCTCGTGGCCAACAGCAATTCCAGGACAGCCTGGTACGTGCGAAATCCATGGGACAGCACAGCATCTGCCAAGGCAATTATTTGTGTTAGTACATCAAATGCCAGGGAGGCATTAATTTGGAGATGATTAGAACCTGCTGTTTTCTTTGTGAATAATTTATCTATTGACTGTAGTAGTCATTTATTGATAATTTACAAGTGGCAAACACAGCCCAGCTCTGCTGGCTCTTGGCAGCCTCTCAGCGAGCAGCCCCAGGAATGGGCTCCAGCCAACACCCACGTCCCCCTGCCCTCTTGCTTATTCCTTATGCTTTAGAATCAAGTGGAAGGTGTCCCTGCCCACGGCAGGGGGCTGGAACTGGGTGATCTTTAAGGTCCCTTCCAACCCAAACCATTTTATGATCCTTAAATCACACACCGGAGTTGACGCCCACACCATACCCAGGACCTCCACTTGCCAAAGGCCAAAGTCTAACTTCAATAAAAACATTCAAAGAAGCAGAACAGAGGTGCAATCAGATATAAAATCCACAGCAAAACGGGACAATTCCTTTCCCGTACTCAGAAAATGTCTGTGAAATTTTATGCTCTTCCTTTCACGTGTTTATGTGGCACAAACAGCTCCCGGAAAAGGAGAGGAAAGAAGATACCTCAACCCAAGAAAATGTGTTCCATGACAAATAAAAGGTGAAATATATTCATATTAGCAACAAAAGAACACCAGTGATAAGATTTTATTTTTTTTTTTTTTAACTGTGAAGGACAAAACCAGAAATCACATAAAAGACAAAAATAAAGAAACAGAATTAATAGGGACTAAAAGCAAGGACAAGCTACAGGTCCCTGATGGTGTAACAAATTACAAAGCAGGTAGAAAATAATGTCAAGAACTATTTATTCATCTCTATAATGGGAACAACTTCAGGCAAGGACAATAATCACAAAGCAGGGAAGTGTTCATTAATTAAATGGAAGCAAATCGGGATTGTTCAAGGCACAGCCTGCCAAGGAGACATTTGGCAGGCAGAGATATGCAATGTTCTTCTTTGTGCTCTGAACCTTCTGCATGACAAGAGGTGACAGAAAGTTTACCCAGGCTCCTGGCTGCACAGGTACTACACTTGGCAATCGCATTCAAAATGTAAATTTAGATTATTTATACATATTAAGGGCTTAAAAAATACAACAGTGTATTGCAGGCAACTGTGAAACCCTCGACTTGCCCACCAGGCTCCCTCTGCTCGCCCATCTCCTCCTGATCTGTCCCCTCCCACACACAGCAGTTTTACCACCAGATATATGGGGAACCTCCCTACCTCTGTACCAGCATCACATGTAGCCCTTAAATGCTCCCCAAAAATTAAATACCTTTCTTTAACATCAAGGTAGAAGTTCATATTCCTCTGACTGGAAAAGGAAATTCAAACCACATCTTCCCTTTAACGGAATGGAAATATAAATGTTGACGATATTTTATCTTTTTAAGGTTTTGATGTAAAATTTGTAGTATTATTACTCACAAAGTTCTTCCTCTGTTGGCCTGTCCACACAGATACATCCTGCTCAGATCCAGCCCTTCAGAGACCTGGGTACCACTGCAGGGAGACACAATCCTACACATTTTTGGAGCAAAGGAGCTATCTGGCAATAAAAAGAGGCATTTCTTGAGATAAGCAGTGTCCCAGCTGGGGGCTCAGGCCATGATTTTTAATTCCACTACTTGAAGTTGTCAGTGTCTTGTCAGAGCTGGGGAATTTTCAGATCTGACCCTCTGTGGGTGTTTTCACCACCAGAGCTTAAAAAGCCTCAATTAATTGAAGCCACTTAAAAAACCCAGGACAATTTGCATACAGAGGGACAATTTATTTGCCAGGTTACAAATTAAGAGGGTTGAATTACGAGCTCCTGAACAACCTGATGTACAGCAGAAATCGCAATGAATCCCTAACGACAAACCATAAAAGATGATGTGATAAATATGGCATTGAAAATGAAATAAAAGATGTCACTGAGATCTTTCCAGAGGAATCTGTAAATTTAAGAGTTCTATTAATAGAAGGCTAAATTTTTCCTGGTTTTAGGAGTTTACTTTTTGTCTTACTGACCATTCATTTGTTTCAGGATCTAGTTTTGTTTTATTTTTTCTCTTTTCCTTTTTTTAACTTCAGTGCAAACGATTTTTGCTTCCCATATTTCCACAGAGAAAGAGGAAAAGAAGCCAAACGGGAAAACACATGAGCTATTCAACACTGATCAAAATCCCTCCAAAAAGAACTAAACCCTGCTCCAGGTTAAACACAACTTCACTTTTTACAGCACCCATTTCAAGTGGGAGCCCCCCCTCTTTTTTTTTTGTTGCACCAGGAGCTGTTTCATGCTGCTCAGTGACTACCCTGCAACCCAAAATAAAGCTGGAGACCTTCAGACTTCCATTATTTTTCCTCTATATTCTCTGAAGTCACTGTGAGAGTTTTCATAGGGAAAAAAAAAAGTAATTTCTGAAAAGTGCAGTGAATGTAATATCCAAGGGGTGATCCTACAGTCCATGTTCAAAGAAGCATAAAATTATCTGCCTATGAAGGTCAATTAGTTTTGACATTAATTTTGGTAGCATAAGTTAGAGCATTTTTTTCTACACCAGTAACAATCTGCATAAAGCAAAATCTAGGAAAAAAAAAAAAGACGTGAACAAATGCGAATTGCAAAACATTTTCATTATTATTTCCATTTACAAAGGAACTGAAACGTCACTAAATACTTTTATATAATTTCAACTTCCCACAATGAGCACGTTCTTGCACATTCCTGTTACTGAGACTGGGCCTGATTATTTTGCAGGAGTCAAAGCAACAGCCATTTAGGAAAAATGCTTAAGAAACTGATGGAAATTATAAGTTATTTTGAACCAAGCACTTAAAAAACCACAATGAAACCTTATTTCAAATTAATTACACGTTTTAATCAGAACCAGAGATATGGCGCCAATCTAAACACAACAAGATGTAAATGAAAAAAGAATTAAATGAAAAGTTTAAAGACTTGCATGGAAGTGAAACGACTTATCATTCTGCAGGAGAATTTCATTTTCTACTTTAAAAAATATGACTTGCCAAAGGAATCCAGCAATAACTGGAAACAGCCCAATTCCCACAAATAAATGTTTTATATTTTCAAGTGTACTTCTGTTAATTAAAAAATTAATTGGCCTTGAAAATACTGGAGAGTCTATATTTCATCCCCTCCCTCTCCCCTCCAAGCACATGGGGAGATATTTTTAACCAAATCCAATTCTCTGCTCTGAGAAAAAGCTGCAGCAAGGCGCATTAATAACTTTTTTCTTCCTTTTATTATTATTATTATTATTTTTTAAATAAATGGTCTTCTCAGTAAGATCAGCCCAAAGTTGCTCTTTGAAGCTCTAGGAAGACCCAGCTCCCACCAAAGAAAGTGGGAAAACACGTGTTGAAACTTCAGAACAACACTGTCAGCACGCGGGTTCTCACTCTTGACATTACAGGCCTTTTAGGATCTCTTCCCGATAAATTTTCATCAATTTCTGATCAATATTCCCGAAAGGAGACCGCTGCAGTCCAAGGATAACTTTGAGCGCTGGTAGTGATGTTTTCCTGAGCAGTTTATCTCCCCCAAAGGGTGGCAGCCCTGGAAATCAGTCAGCCAGGGGGGATTTGGGGAATTTATCCCAATGCCACTCTGCTCGGAGCTGTATTTCCATCCCCACTCTGTCTCACAGGAAACAGGATTCTCCCCCAGTTCTGGAATATAAATTTAATCCAGTCCTTTCCTAATACAGAGGGAAGTAAAAAGAAGCGGGAATGACTTGGAGAAAATTATAATTTTTACAAATGAATAATTTGCTGGTTTCTTCCAGAAACAGAAACAAATATAAAGCCCAATTTCCCACTGCTCAGTTTGCTGAGGGAGGCTCTGCCTTGGCAGATGGTGTTTCTGATCAACAATTCCCATTATTCCTTGAAATGCCAAAATTAAAATGTTCTGATGCTTATATTAATATTGATTTCTCTTTTCTCATGTCTTGTCAATTCTAATCTCAATATTATCTTTTTTTTTTTTTTAATGAAAAGAAGTCATCTTTGGCAAAGAATCAAAGTTTAGAGCAGTTGCAAGCTCCAGTCATGTGCCAAAAAAAACCCCAAAAACACTCTTTTGGTCACTACACCTGCCAAGCACATGGGAAGGATCCTCTCAGTCTTCCAGCTCTCTGTCCAGCATTCCCTTATGGAATACCAGGGCTCAGGTTGGTTGCTGACACTCCCACCTGTGTTGTCACTCAGGTGTCCCACAGGTCGGGTTCCTGCTGAGGGATCAGAAGGAAAAGGTTTAAAAGCAGCCCCACACAATGTCCCTCATTCACAAAACGTAGTTTTTGACCAGGCAACTGAATCGAACCCTTGGGAACTTTCAGGATAGAGAACTACGAAACTTATAGTCACAGTACCAAGACAAGTAAAAAATGTACTTTTCTATCCCTCTGGTTTTACTCAAATGGTAAATTAGACCCAGTTAGTTCTGAACAGAAACACACGTTGCCTTAGCAAAGTTTATTTTTACATACCTACACCTTCTCCCAGCTCTGGGGAAATTCAAACAGCTGGTTATCCTGGCCCAGGTACTCGGCGTCCTGCTGCCAAGCAAGTGCTCCAGTCAATGCCCTACAGCTTCTCCCCCCGCCATGTCCTTCTGCCGGGTGAAAACAAGCAAGAGCTCCAGGTTACCCTTTTCTGCTTCCTTGTGCACACCCCAGTTTCCATGTATTCTGCTGCTATTATTAGGTTGCCCTGCTTCCTGCTGCAAGTCCTCCCACAGCTCCCAGCAGGATGCCAGTTGCTGGCAAGCTCCACGAGCCTGAAGGCTGTGCATCTGTTCAGAGACTGACAGGTAGCACAGCAAGTTAAAAAGGCCAGAAATTTGCAGCGGGAGGCTCAGCCCAGACAAATAAAATCCCTGCTTGGCTCTGTTTTGCCAAGCACCGGGTCATGCTGTGCCATTGCTGTGGTGCAGGGATCCCACCCTCCCGTTCCCCTCTGATCCCTGGGGATGCCAGGGCGAGGATCTGCCTGTGCCCCTGTGGCAAGTGCTGGGATAAGTCACACTGCCCCTCCTGAGGGATGTGGCTGTCACAGAAGGATTGTGAGCGTCAGGTTGTGTCTCCCAGGCACTGATTTTTTCTGGGAGTGTCTCCCTGTGCGCAGGCCAAACCTCCAGCACAGGGCTCATGCCAGTGCTTTTCCACTCCTTGAATGGTTTTGATCCATGGGCCGGGGATCCAAGTGATACAAACCTGGAGGGTAGGTCATAACTCAGGTGTTGAAGTCACCGACACAACGTCAGCAGCAGGCGGGGTCAAGCTGACATGTAACTGGGAAAAAAGAATTGCAAGAGGCCCAGAAAATGCATCCGCACAAAGTTTCAGTGTCATTAAAAGAAAGAACATTTCACATCTTGGTTTCTATTCTCTGTGTTATGAAATGACACAAACTTCTTACCAATAGAAGGAGCAAAGTGGATGGAAAGGTTGGAAAAAAAATTCAAGTAAAAGTATGTTTAGTGACATGAGTCACTGATGTCAAAGCACCAGGTCACCATTGGTGGAATCTACAGTCCAAGTGCTTCCTAGATGGGAAACAGGAGGTCCCCAATTTCCTTCTGCCCACTCCATGTAACAAAAGGCCAGATAACCCAGATAACAAAAGAACCCTGAGCATGGTCAACACTGAGGTCTGCATTCCTTTCTGGAGGCAGAAGGCCCCTTGAAGGGCCATCCAGGCAGGTGCAAGATCAGTCAACATCTGGCAGCTGAGAAAGTCCAAGTTGTGCCCACAAATTCCCTCTATCACCCAAATCCCCGTGGGGCAGGGCCTGCTGGGAGGCAGCACAAAGCCTTCTGCTTTCCCATCTTCCAGCCCTGCAGAAGCTCAGCCCAAAACCCTCCCTCCCATCCCAGCACAAGGCACCATTGCTCTGTTCACTGCTGATGAGAAGCCGTTATCTGAGACAGGGACTGAAATAAAACTGAATTATTCCACTCTTTAGCCACAGGAATCAATTTATGATTCACATTTAACTTTCGTGCATCAGGCACGATAAAGAGCAAAGAATTCTGGTTAAAGGAGGGAGTCAAACAGTTTTACCGTCAATATAAATAGTTCTCCAAAGACATTCCACCCTGGTTCCATGTAAACAGAGGCTGTTATTACAAAAGACAGGACACGTCAGGACACATTTTAAGTAACTTGTTGAGCTCAAGTGACATAGCCTTCTTTGTTAGGTAAAAAAATTAAGAAACCACTTCAGATTCTGGCCGTTTCAGTACAGTCAGGTTGGACAGGGCTTGGAGCAACCTGGGCTATGGAAGGTGTCCCATGGAGGAGGAATGAGATGATCTTTAAGGTCCCTTCCAACCCAAATCACCCCATGATTCATTTTGGATGGTATCTCAGAGAAAACCCATTGCCCTGCAGACCTGTCCAGTTCTTTGTTCTCTCACGCCTGTTGCCAAATTTTTAGGGGTAGAAGAGCAAAAGCTGCAAGTCTTTAATGCTAAATACTGACCCCCAAGCCTAGAACAGTGATCTCTAACAGGCTTACGTTTATTACAATTTTTAATTACTTTTTGCTTAAAAACTTCAGGAACAGTTGCTTTTTTGAAGCCATCTGTGAAAATCCTCGTGATAAAGTGATAGAAAATAGAAAAAAAATTAAACTCTGTTCTTAGCCTCAAAAATCAACATCCCACTGAGATGAATGATGGCAATTCATACTCCTGAGAGTGCTATTAGTTCTGTCACATGGAGACTGAAGTTTTGCCTGCATTAAGGAAATGTTTTTAAACTCCTTGAAGGGACCTTAAAGCTCATCTTGTTCCAAACACCCCTGCCTTGGGCAGGGACACTTTCCTCTAGAGCAAGGTGATCAGAATCTGTATTTCTGGGATATTGTTTTCTGGGAGAAGCTCAATACAGAGCAGTGGCAAATGTTAAGCCTTGATAGAACACACCCAACTCACTTCTTCAGGCTGGTGGGCACCAACTATTTGGTGATTTTAATAGTCTGGGATCTGCACGACTTGGAAGGAAATAAGGAGAGGGGAGGGAATACAAACACCTAATCAACACTTTTCTGTTCTCTATCCTAACACCATCAGAAAATGGAGTTAAGAACAGAGAAAGATCCATCTTCTCTGTGTTTTATAGCTGGCACAGACCCACAATTTAACCTTAAACAGCCCCATCCACACACAGACCTCCCACCCTGCAACAACCTGCGAGCAGCCAATGGGCTGAGTAATTAGTAGTTACTCAGTTAGTAATAGTAATTCTGAGTAAAGAGAACGGACAGGAACATCTTCATGCAAAGCAGAAGTCTAGACCTTGTTGCCTCGAAAAAAAGTGTGATTAGAATAAAATTAAAAAATCAAATCTTAAACATTTTCTAACTCCCTGTCCTCTAAGGTGTGTTGTAAGAAACTCCCATGAGAAGTTGAATCCTACTCTGATATTCATATTCCAACAAGGAAAAAGCAAACAAGCGCATTTAGAAAAGTGGATGTGGCCATTCTGAAGGCTGTCAGTTCACAAATATGGCAAAAAGTGGGATAAGAGCTGTTCCAACTCCCAGAATTTCCCCATCCTGCTCACACACTGCGAATCAACAAATCCAGAATGATTACCTGGGCTGGGAAGAAATTGGAACATCCAGACAAGGATCAAAATCATCACATGGACACTTCCCAAACCCGTTGCTCACATTCTCACCCCACCAATCAATTCCCAGGCTTCAAAGGCACAGGGAGAGTTCTCATCATCTAATTGACTGCTCCTATAACAGGGGGAAGAATTTCAAATGGGGATTTTTGTAGTCTGGAAACTGCTCTTCAACCCATAAATCATATTAAGAAAGTTACACGAATTAGATAAATCACAACCAGTAAACACTGGAGAAAGCAGCGGGGGGGGACAGAACAGGGAAGTATTTCATTCTGCTAACGTAAGTTATAAATGAGTGTTCCCCTAATTCTACAGACAAACCCAAAAAGGAAATAAGTGCTTCCAGGTCAGTGGTGCACTGATGCTCAGGGCAGAAGGGGACACCGAAGGGCTGGATCTCCACGGTGGGGTTTGCTCAGGGCCACCAGCAGAGGATGGGAGAGGCATCAAACTGGATTAAAGTCTGCAGCTCGCTCAGGGAGGCTTCCAGCAGCTGCAGTTCCATATAAATCACAGGAAGGATTCCAACTGCTGCAATTCCATATAAATCACCACATCACTTCCACTTTCCCACCCTAAAATGTCACTTCTCTATCATGCAGCTCCTCTTATTAAGCTCCTCATACCTATGCTCAGGAGGGGTTTATTCTTCAACTGTTACATAATTTAAAATAAACTTGATTACTCTTTCAGTAGCACTGAGAAGGTTTTGGACCTGGCCTCTATTAAAGCTGGAGGTTTAGGGTGGTTTTGTTTAAGACTAGCCGTAAAATAAAGAGTATTAATTGACAAGAAAAAGCCTTTCTCTGTGTGTGTGATGCTGCTGCAGCTGTGGGGGTTGATTTCAGGTTATTCCCTTTTCCCACAGCTCCACATTAACTTCTCACAGAACTATTATGCATTAATTTTGCTGGTTTTTCCTCAGTTCTGTGACAAAAATGCTTCGTTCGTGCCTGGCAGCAGCATCCCTCAGCCTGCAGATTGTCACCACGTGGGAACCAGTGACTGCTCACATGAGACACGGGGCCTTCTGCTGCATATCCAGAGTTAAATATGAGCAGTTTATTCGCAGTTTGTACCTACAAACCTCAGCAATGCACTCGTGCCACCTATTGGCAAATGACAGCTGAGTTCAGATTTCCGAGGAGCACACATTTGAACTGCAAAAATCACAAATTCGGAGCTCCAGAGCAGCCTGAAAACTTCCTCGTGCTCCACAAAACCCAGGAAAGGCCACAGTGATTCCTCCACGATTTTGAAAACATTCTCCTGAGTCACATTTCTTATTTATCAAGAGCCTGCTTAGTAAAAAAATTAGTGTAGAATCAGAGCTTAAGTGATATTCAGGCTCGTTTCTCCAGAACAGTTTAAGAAAATACAGATTCACAGACATGTTATGATTAGTTTGTCAAATATAACAGGGCTCTCCAATCCATAGAGTGTCTCTCTGAATAATTTCTTGTAAAACAAAATGCAGTGTCTAGTCAGCTTTGGGAGTCCTGCCATTACAGAGGCAATAATGAACATGACAGGAAATATTTACTGCTCTCAGCAAGGCAGCAGACACGTTCTCATTACCTAATGGTGGAAAATGAGATTTATTTTTTTCCTTTCAGAGCATTTTTCCAGCCCAAAAGGCTGATATAACAATGCAATACATTTATGAGCATGTGTTGGAGGAAAATGTTGTGTGTGGTATCTCAGAGACCAGGAATACCTAATATATGCCTTTTTTTTTTTTCTCATTTCTTCTGAAAAATGAAGCAAAGCTGGCTTAAAACCTAGTGCTGTGAGTTGCTGGCTTCACTCTGAGTTCTTTTCATCTTTAATAGAAGCATTTCCTTCTGCATAGGATGGTCATCCATTTAATTGCATGGTACAGAGAGAAAAGCAGAGGCAAACTCAGCTGTGGAGATAAATCTCAATAGAAATGTAATGAGTGCTCCTGCCAAGAATCATTTACAAAACTTCCTATTCAATGCTAACCAGCAGAAGTGGGACATCCACAATCCCATCTGTGAATCTGGAGATAAGAAGCTGCTATTCAACAACCCAAAGCAGTTTGTTCCCGGCCAGGAGCAAATCCACTACTTTAAATTACCAGGAGAATGATAAAAGCAGCATTTTGAACTGCAACAGCCCCTGAGCTACTGAACTCGGGGGCCTTTGGGCCTCACAGCTGCAGTTTTGACTTTTGGAACTGGTGAACTGAATATCTGACAAATTAAGAGAGCAAAAGAACGGGAAAATGCAGACTGACAACCACATCTTACCACTTCTATAAACTGGGAGCACAGAAAAGAATCCTCATGGTGAACTTTGGCCGAGAGGACACAAGCGCTGCCTCTTCAAATGTCTTTTCTCCCAGCTGACAGATGCTTTTTTATGTCTCCAAGCACACTTTGGACTGTGAATTACCAGGTATTCCCTGGTTTTTCTTCTAGGAATTCCAAAATTCCCCTCAAGGCCTGGAGGAAGAAGGAGAGGGAGAAGCCATTCTCTTTCCAGATGAAGATATTTGGAAGAGACTCCAGCATCTGCTAGAGCTGCTGTCAGCTTTCTGGTGGGAGGACAAGCAGATCTGAAGTATCTGACTCCCAGCAAAAGTTAAAGCCAACCAAAAAGCAGCACTTGGGAATTCAACAGAGATTGTGCTGAGATAATGCTCGTCCTTGGATAACATCACTACACCATGTGCAGCAAAGCAAATTATTAGCATTAATTGTTCATTATTTTATCATTATTACTATCCCATTAATATAGTATTTTTCCCTATCCAGTAAAAAAAAAAAACAAAACCAAAACCAACCAACCAGTTAAAAAAAATAAATGTATTATGATTAGAGTTGCTTCAATCCATCCTTTCACTCAAGAAAAATGCTGAATCAATAAAAAAAAAAAGCCTAAAATTCTCTGATTTTATTTCAGCATTAATATGAGGATCTGAGAGAGCTCCACACCCCTCAACTACAAATACTCCATTAACTCAAATTCAGCCTCTACTGCCCTGCATTTGGTGCCATCTACCCATTCCACCAGTTATTCCTGCAGTTCCTCAAAGACAAGCTCCCAGGGCTTTTCCCCAGCTCCTTCCTGCTCTCTCCTCTCCAAAACGAGTCTCTGGTGGCTCTTACCTGACTTTTTAGGCAAACTGATTTTTTGCAAAAACACAGGCACACTGGCCAAATTTAAATCTTTATATTCTGCTGCTCTGAACTGCAGGAGCTCTAATTCCCTGCCAACCAGCCAAGGTCATTCTTGAACCCCAGGTACCCAGCACTTGTTATATATATACATATATATATATATATATATATAAATGCTCTGATGTTTTCTAAACATCCTTTCCTTTGATCTCCGCAGTTCCCAGCATTGCCTGGATACTGCACCTGGGACCAACGCGGAGTGCAATGGTTTGAGAGCTGTGTGCAATGAGGATGAAGACGGAGTGAGGGAAGAAGAACAGATGTGGAACACAAAGTCACTGCCTGTATCTGCTGTCTGCGGGCCATGGCCCATTCTGAGCCAAACCCAGCATCCTCAAAACTCAACAGAGGGGTAGAAAGCTGACCTTCACTCTACCCCGACAAGCCAGCTCCAGGCAGCCACTTTTCCCTTCCATCCACTCCATGACTTTTCAGCTGCTGCTGTCTCTGCCATGAGAAAGCAAACGGAAGCGTGAACGTTAAATTAACAACAAAAAGAAAATCCCTCATCCAGCATCCACGTAAATACACACAGAGAGGGATCAGACCGTACCACTTTGACCCTCAACATAAAGTCTCTGCAAGAGGCTTCAAAATCCTGCCACAACCCCTGAAATATGTCATTTGCTCCAGCCAAATGCTCTGACTATACCACGATCTGCCACAGATCTCACCTCATATGCCGACCAGAGTGGTCATAATGTTTCAGCCCAGCACACAAGAGTCTCCTTTGCCCTCCCACACAGCCCTCAAAGGCTCCCTGGCTCCATAATCCCTAATATATCTCAGTTCAGTCTCATATTACCCCATATCCAGAATAAATCCTCCTGAAGCCTCAGGAGACACCAAGAGGGATCACATACGGCTGTGGAACATAAAGGGAAGCTCCTGAGCTGAGCAGGGCGATGGGGATCGGTGACATGAGCGCTGCAGCCAAAATCAGATTCTGCTGCTGATACACAGGACTGATGGCTCCTTTGGCAAGAGGTTCCACGAAATTCATGATCGCGCACTGCAGCGCTGAGCTGAGGGAAAGAGCCTTGCTCCCAGCACAGTGGTTTGTGTGCAGCTTAATAAACAGGAGCTCTCTCGTGGCAAATACTGGGCGTATCAACCTCCTCCTCCTCCGCTGAATTGCGCCTTCCGTAGGTGTAAGAGATGGGAGTTATCACAAAACGAGTCCAAGCGGGCTCTCAGGAGAACAAGGAGCGTTCAAATGCAGGCAGGGCAATACGAAATGGAGTCTGTGAAAACTCCTGGCACACCTCACAGTGCATTGCTCAAATATGGTAACAAGAACACTGATTTGTCTTTCTGTGGCGGATTAAGGCAGTCGCTCTAAGAACAAGAGAGTTCCTTTATTTTTTCCCCTCTATTGGGTGGAAAAGCTGTATGTGATAATGCAAATCCATCCAGAGGGGCATTAAGAGGTAATATTGCTCAGCAAATATATGCCCACTGAAGTACTGCCACCCAGAATGCTCCATAAATTAAAAGTAATTAGGCTGAAGCATCATCTTCGATGGGAACAGAATTTGCACCCGTAAATTTAATACTCAACAACTGTGTTATTTTATCAAACAACTCCACAGTTCTGTTAAGCTTTAGTTGACTTGTGGCAACTTAGTTTCACATTTCTCATACTTTTCGGAGAGGAAAACTGAAATACGTAAAAAAATGCTTTTAAAAGTAACAGTAATTGAAGTTGAATGGTTTTCATCAGCTAAAAATCACTACTGTAGATATAATCAGTGGATTTTCTATCAATTTTCTAGGAATTCCTTTAGGTTTAATCACGTAAAAGTAAGACTAAATAACACCAGTTCATAATTCACTAGCCCTGGTATTCTGTTGGCAAAATTTTACTGACTTCAAAGTACTTAATGGGAAAATATGATGATATAACAGAGGGAAAAAATAGCATCCTTTAGCTAGATAATTTTATACATGGATAGACAGATGAAATAAAATTTCACACCATTAAACGATCTGGGAAGTGACAGGAAAGGTTAAAATAAAGAAAGCAATGATTTTTTTTTTCTTGCCCAGGAAAGTTCTGCTTTCAAGAAAAACAAAAATCAGATGCTGATACCCAGGGAAGGGGAGGAAGGGAATGGCTGAAGCAAAGCGATGAGGGGGCGATGTTTTTGGCTGGAAATTCAGCAGCAACTCTTCCTGCACCGGGTGAAGAGGTCAGGAATAATAATATCTTAATAATACCTCTAATAATGTTTCTGGGAAACCACAACCACAGGATTTTCATTAATTACCTCAGTAAGAACTAAAGAAACAAGAGCAAACCTATTGCCTGAACAGAACCACATCACCACCAAGGCCCCTCCAACACTGCAATTTCAAAAAGGTTGGACAAAAAAAAACTAAAATAAAAAAAAATACTTTCAGACAGAATTTATAAGAGAGAGAATAAATCAAAAAGCAGAGAACATCTTCTCTTATTTAGGTATTTATGTAACCTTAGTTTCTTTTCTTAAGAGCATTCAGACAGCAGACAGCCGTTGCTTTTCAATTATTCTCATCACTTCCCACTATTTAGAGCGTCTGCATAATTTTGAACGTGGAATTTGGGAACATTTGAATTTTGAATAAAAAAAAAAAAGACTCTTTTAAAGTTAATAAGCAATGACATTTTTCAGGTAATAGACTTAAAAACCAGGGACATTTAACTACTTGAATTTCTGACTGCAAAAGGGATTCTCCAGCTCTCTTAAATGGTATTTCATATTTAGAAAGAAGAAGAGAATACATTTAATTTGAGAGCATAACATCTGATACCACCCAAAGGTAATAATGTTTCTTTTTTTTTTTCTTTCCAGCATTTGATTATTTTTTCCCACTAATATGCTTTAGAAACAAAACAGATTTAGAAGAAAACCGAGACACATCTTAAAGATTCCTTTGATAATGTTAATATGCCCTTTAAAACTGAGTCCAGCTGGGAAATTGAAAGGGTGACAAGTGGAACCAACTTGTATTAGGTTGGCATGGGACCAGTCACTGGCATGGCCTAAATGACAGTGACTGCATCTGGAGAAGGGTTGATAAGGAAATCCTGTTACAGTGCAGTGCTAGATTATTATTTTCTCTTCTCCTTCTTAAATTACGTCTTGCGTGATTTTATTTTTGTCACTTCTTCATTTTCTGACAACCAAATTGGTTTAATTGAAACCCCGCTTTGATTAAACAAATGCCTCAGTGATAGCTTCCAGCACTTCCTTTGAGGTGAAAAGAAAAATCTTACGTAAACTAATCTGATCGCTCCAAGATTCGGGCTGGGCACCCTTCCAGTCAGAAGTTTAAAATTTATGACAGCAGTTTACAGAGCACCTTCCAACTGAGGACAAGAGAGAGCATAAGCTCTTTAGATGACCTTGATCTCTTCAGCTTTACTGGAGGTAATCCCAGGGGAAGGGTTGGACTGTAACAACCCCGTCTGCAGATGTTTCCAACAGAAATCAAACTGGAGAGAGTCACCCCAGGAGAATCTCTCGTGTGTGCAGACATTCTCTGGAAGCACAAGGTGGGGAAGTGATCAACCAAGGTCCACAAGGGTTAAGACAAAGATAAATGAGTAAATTTTTTGTCGAAAAGCTTTACGTTCAGCTCATCCACACCTCTCATTTCCAGCTGGATCTGTCGCCGCATTTTCCTCCTCTCAGAGATGAGCCTCCCTCTTTAATTAAGCTGTCCTGGGAGATCGCAGGTTTCACAAACCTGGCATGGCTGTCACAGCTTTGTCAAGAGAGGTGGGGTGTTTAAAATAGCCCTCCTGCTGCTGACATTTGTGTTTCTGAGGAATAAACACGATCCCTTCCACTCATGATTTCCACAGGCTTGTTCTGCCTCTGAATCGCATCACGCTGCCAGCACAGTGCTCAGGACACAGCACCTGAAAACTTACTCAAAGAATTCGTAGTTTCTCACCATTGTTTTCCTCAAAAAGCAACATTTTCTCATTCAACACACTTGTTAATGGCAACATCCAAAACACAAGTCAGGGAAAAGCAAGTAAGTCACTGCAACCCATCTCAAAGAGCAAATATTGGGGGTTATTTAATCATTAAGGGTGGCTGAATTAATGAGAAGCAAAAAAATCAAATATAAAGTAATCTAAAAATATGGCTGACTACCCCTCAGCAAAGGAGGTCTGTGGGTTGCGTGCAGGCTCCTAAGGAATTTTTGGAACTCTGAGCCAACTTCCGTCAGATCTGTCAGATTAAACATATAGAACGTAATTATCTTCTCATTAAAAAATTGATTAAAAGACATATAAGAACACTGCAGAATGTTAATGTAAAGACACCATGTTTTGCATTAAAAGATGCAGAGTAAGTCTGCTAAAGAGGCTGAAGCATCCCAGAGTGAGAAGATTCTCAGCCAAGGCTTTCACTGCTGCTTATTATCCAGGATTCAAAGAAATCCTTGTCTTCCCATTATCTAAAGTCATTTTCCTATGTTCTGGAAAAACAGTGCTCCTGGTCCATGTAGAATCCCGAGATGGTTTGGGTTGGAAAGAGCATCCCGTTCCACCCCCTGCCATGGGCAGAGAGACCTCCCACCATCCCAGGTTGCTCCAAGCCCCATCCAACCTGGCGTTGGACACTTCCAGGGATGGGGCAGCCACAGCTCCTCTGGGCAACCTGTGCCAGGGCCTCCCCACCCTCACAGGGAACAACATCTCCCTAATATCCAATCGAACCTTGCCCTCCTTCAAATGTTCCTTGAGACGGCTGTACATTCCACAGGAACTGCTCTGAGGACTTCAGGAAGCTTCACAAATACTAGATTTTAAAAAAAAAATAAATAAATAAAAAAACAAATCAAAGGAACATTCCAAATCTGGTGTAAAATAAAACTGGTACTTCTGTTCTGCATGTCAACGTTTCAATATTGCAAAATATTTCAATCTTCCTTTGTATTCTACTTTTTTTTCTATGCCACATCGAATTCACATTTCAGAAAGACGGAGGGAAAAGCAGGGTTGTATTGTTAGGTGGATTCCTGTCATCACAGGACACTAATGTTTCCAAACAAACAATCCAAAATCCTGTCAAAGTCACTGGGAAGAATCTGAGGATCTTCAAATGGTCTGTATGGGTCTGAATTTTGATTCCCTGGTATTTGACTGAGCACCTGCCACAATAAGATGCATTTTTCTTTTAAACTGGGTGATACTTCACCTAACTTCCAATCCATCTGGGACTGTAACTTCTATCAGGTGCAAATTAAGGTAAAATATTATCCAGGGCCCAAACCAGGGTGCATGGCTGGCTTTAACTAATTTTTCATGATGGTTTTATGCAAATGTGCATCCTAAAGCATCGATTCTGCTCAACATTTGTAGAGCCAACATTGCTCCCGGCCCTCCCAATCATTCATTTAATATCCATTTCATATTCCTGCAAAGTAGAGAAGTTATTTTACTTGACTACGGAGATTAAATGACTGACTTGGAGAAATTCAGTAATTGTGTGAAAATGCCAAGATCACAATCCAGGTCTGCTGACAGACTCCACAAAACCAGGCACTGCAGCTGCGTGTTTGAAGTGCAGAAGTTAATTACTCTCATTTCTTGTCCAATACAATCTATTTACTTCTTCTTCAGGATTAAAACTAATGTTTTGTCTTAATGCAATATCACTTTTTCTTATTAAGTTCAATATTTCAGGTATTTTCATTTGTTATTAATGGAATTCTTATGCAGAACATCATAACATACCTTACATTGGTTGAATTTTTAGCATATATATGTGTTATTATGAGTCATGCCTTTAAAAAAGGCATTTCGTACCTGGACAACAATTAAAATTTCTCGTTACATTATCTGATTTGTTAGTTCTCAAGCAGTATAAATGTCTGCTATTTCATGTATTCCTCCAGCAGCTTAAGCTTTTATAGCTATAAATATTGAAATCACCTCAATACATTCTCCCTGGATGTGAACTGCTGCCAGAGTTACATTTGCTTTAGTTTTCAATCTGAATAAAGACAAGCCAACTGATTGTGATCTTTTCCCCCTGGTTCATTTACCAAATGATTTTAAAAGAGAGAAAGCAAACACACAAAGCTGACAAGGAATATGAAGCTTCCTCCCCCCCTAAGCCTGATTAAAGGAAGTCGTCCTGAAGTTAATGTCAATGGAAATATCATGGAAACATGACTGCTTGTGATATTTCCAATGGAAATACCAAACAAAGAACTGTCCAAATACTACTTCTCCTGTAAATATCATAAGGATATTTGCTGCCCAGCTCAAAGGTAGGAGGATAAAATGGAGAGGAGGAAGAAGGGAACAGAAACAGGAAAGCAAAGTGGGAAAAGCTGAGGGATGGAGCGTGGCTGAGCTCTCTGGGAGGACACAGAAAGAGAAACCCAAAGAAGCACAAGGAGTTCCCAGGAATGTAAAATGAACTTTAAAGGTTGGATAAGATTTAGAACCAGCCAGGAAATGAGTGAAAAGGAGGGAAAGACAGAAGACAACTCCAAGACCATCCAGCCTGGTCTTGAAACAGATCCAGAGAGAGTTGTGGATTCCTCATCCCTGGAAGTGTCCACGGCCGGGTTGGATGGGGCTTGGAGCAAACTGGGATCATGGAAGGTGTCCCTGCCCATGGCAGGGGGTGGAACTGGATGATCTTTAAGGTCCCTTCCAACCCAAACCATTCTATGATTAGAATCTAAGACACTGAGATGGAACAGGCACACTGGGAATTGAAATGAGATGGAAGATGCTTTTTAAAGCTTTTCAGAAGTAAAATGTATTTACACAGACTCACACAGCCCTCATAAACACACTTGTATAATCCTTACATATGTTACTAATTCAAATTAGAAGATACATTTTACTACTTTCATGCATATGTATTTTAAGTGTATATATATATAACATATTCAATAATACATAATATGTATGCACTAATTCAAACTAGTAGATACATTTTACTATTTTCATGTATACGTATTTTTTAAGTATGTGCATATACATACATATGAAGCAATTTCCTTCACAGTATTTTCTTGTCAATGGAAATATATTGCAACATTTATCTTGATACATCCTCTCAGTAAATTATTCCAGGAGCCAAAATGCATTAATGAGAAAGAGACTGCGCAGCCCAAATCCGTGTTGGTTTTCTTAGTCCATCCTACACATGGCAAAATTAGCATTGGGCATCTTGGGCTGCATATTTAAAAGTTGCAATTTTAAGCTCTTGTACAGAACCAAGACAAAATATGAAGAATTGTGGTTATTATTTAATTTCTTTTGACATGAATCCTTTCCATATGCTTAATTCTGTATTTTTTTCCATTACAAGTGTATAAGAACTCTAGAGAAACTTCAGCAATGTAAAAATACCCTGTAAAGTGAGATGAAACCCTGTTCACAAGTCAAAATTTTTTATATTCAACTGCTGTAAAAATAAACTGCGCATTTCACCCGTTTTGTAGCATGGATTAATAGTGCATAACTGGGCACAAATTGTATGGGAAAGCTTTAGTCATTTCCAAACCCTTCTGATCAGTGAGGAAAACATCACAGAGAAACCCTTCCAAACACTACTGATGAAGGAGGCTTAGATAATACAATGAACGCTCAGCTACCGCACAATTATTTATAGTGACTCATGTTGAGCTGAAAAATAATTATTCGTATTACAATTCCTCCCAGATGTCTCACACACAGGCGAAAAAGTCCTGCATCAAGGCCAGAAGGTCCAAAAGATCATGAAAATGTAAGTGAAAGAAGAAGAAGAGAGCGGGAACTTCCCAAGTGATCTCGCAAAACAGGACACAACCAGCAGAACTGAGAAGAGCCACATCTTGAAACTGCCAGTTGCAATTCCCATCACAAAATTCTGCCTCCCACCTGTTAACACAGGTATAAAACTAAAATAATGTGTGATCCTTGCCTGCCCTGCCTCTTGAAAAAATTAAGTCCGAAGTTAAGATGATGTGAAAAAGAAATATACGAATTAAAAATATATACAAAATGAAAATACAATACAAATTGAATATATAATTAATATAAATTGCAAATTAAGTATTACTTAAATCAAATCTTATCCTCCTTTCCAACCTCACACTCTTCCAAAGAGTAGTAAAGACCTTCTTGCCCTTTAAATGTATTTAAGTCCACAATATCTTCAAAAGGGTTTCATTTATCATGCTGAGATGAAAAGAAATTTATTTAAGTGAGAGTCTTTCGTATAGTTGTTTGCACCAGCTTGAGAACATAAACCGGGCAGGGAACAGCTCAGAGATCCACAATCATCTTCAGGATTCCCACAGCAGAAGTGTTTTATTGATCCTCGTGATACGAGACACCATTTAAGACACAAGTCATTCCCTTCTCAAGCACACACTTTACCAGCTCAATAAATGTTTCTCTGCTTTCCCCACCAGATTGCAAACATTAAAGCAGGAGCTGCTTCTCCGCATCCCTGGGGGACTGGGATTCATATCCCACTGATTGCACTGCCTGTTCCATGGATTCACTCGGATTTGCTGGTAAAAGAGGTGCTGAGGAGCCTCAGAACAGAACTCATCTGGGTTGGTGTGTGGAGTCAACCTCTCTGTCCAGCCCAAACCACAACCACGCAGAGCCCAATTAGCATTTTCTAGTGCATGTTCAGCTGCCGTTTTCTTCATAACGAGTTTTAACGATGTGCTAGGAGGGAGCCCAGGCAACTACTAGAGAGTTTTCAGTTCAGCAAGAGCCTCTTGGCACAAAAGTCCTTCCAGAGTGTGGCTCTGGCAGCCAGTCCAGAGCTCACATCTCCCTGAAGGAGTTTTCCCCCTCCTTACTGCTGGGAGGGATCAGCAAACACTGAATTCCTTGTTTTGACCAAGTACCACTAAGTTTTTTTTACACCAGCAACTGGGAACAGCTGCTACTACTGGTGCAGTCCTCTCTTTGATCAAACAACTCCCGGCCCTGCCTTTGTTTACTACCTGCCCAAAAAAAACCCTATTTATAAACACACCTAGATACAGATTTAGACTACATATGGGAGATTTAGGTATAGGTATATACACACATCCCCCCCCAGTACTGAATCACAGAGTCATGGAATCATTAAGTTTGGAAAAGACCTTTAAGATCCTCAATCCCACCACCACGTTCCCCATTAAACCATCCACACATTTTTTGACGTCTGATTGCTCTGGGATCTCGAAATTCTTAAAGCTCAGCTGCACAAGAGGATGACATTTTCATGTGAAGGGGACAAAAAAATATCCTCTAAGCCACAATTCAGCTCTCCCTGTAGAAATTGGCTTGAACAGATGGAATCACATCCATTCCCCCACTTGCATCAACACTGTCAAATAAATTTAAGACATGACTGGTTAATAGAATAAGTAGTTGAGCTGACAGCACATCTAGTAAATCAACCAGGTAGCAGCTATTTTGCAAAAACAAACAGCTTGACCAGAATAGTAACAAAGATAAAATTTGACAAGTAGAAGCCTTAAAATGCATATCTGATTAAAAAAATACACAGCAGGACAAGAAAGACCTGAAAATTGCTCTTCAGCTCTGCAAAGCAAACAACCACCTCAGCTATGAATCATGTGATTATGACTTAAAAACACATCTGTGATTCTATGATTAAGGTTGGAAAAGAACTCCAAGATCATGGAGTCCAACCTTATCATTTGAGCCTTGAAGTGATGCACTGACTGCTTTTGCACGTGCCTTCGTTTGCTTCTGAAAGAGGAAAGGCAAAGCAGAATTAATGAGCACTGTGGAGTGATTGCTGCTCTTCACCTGATGGAATCCCGGGAGTGCCACAGACAAGGGCAACCAGGGTTGTGGTTCTTACTCCAAAAGAAAAAGAGTGGTTGGTTTCCTTTAGTGTTGGGTTGGGCACAGCAGGGCAACACGTGGCAGGACAGATTAACCAGAACAGTTTGTTCTTTCTACTTCTTTATTTCATTTTTCTACAATGGGCTGTAAAAAGCAGAAACATGAAACTCCTGTGGCGAGGAAGCAACGAAAGCAGAGGCTGTGGCTCTCCTGGGGATCACAAAGGGAGACCTTAACCCGAAATCCTCCCCTAAACCAGATGGGCTTCAAGGCACATCCAAACTCCTGCCACTTTAACCCCTCCCTCCCACGGCACAAGAAATTCCTTCACTCCACAGTAGGGCAGCAAACACAGGATGGCTTTGGCACCAGACAAAAGTTTTGACTTGGTATTGAGCTTTTTCCTCATCTTACTTAGATTTTGAGACACTGAAGAATCAGTGCCTATGAGTGAGAGCACACAAAAAAATGCCCATTCTAGTACCTCAAAATATATTGAAGACTCCAGAAAAATAATGAATAAAAACTCAAAAGCTGCACACAACTGAACAGTAAAAGACAGTTTAGCTCAATAAGGCCTCCTTAAAATAGCATAGGCCCCTGGAGATATATAACACCAATGTATATTCTCCTTGAGGGACTGTAAACATTTAAGAGCTGTGTTCATCTTTAAAATTAAAAGCGAAAGTCATCAATGAAACAGAAGGCAGACAGACAATCTGGCAGCAAACTCCCATTCCTTAAAAAAGTAAATAAATTCAAAACTCCTTGGTTTTCCAGCTACGATATAATCAAAGTTCCCAAAAGTTCCATAACCAACCAAATACAACATTTTTCTTCAGGCAAAATAAGCACTAAAGCAACTGGACTTCCTTTGTACCTCATGTTTTAGCAATAATAAACCCACCAGAGTGTTTTCAGCAAACACCCTGCTGACAGTGAGCACCTCGGGTCAAACTGACCCATTTGGGATCCCACCTCCATGATATTATTTTCTGACCAAGTCAGTGGATCCTTGGAGAATTCCTTCTTTGCTCCACTTTAACTCAAACCCCATCTGGATTCAGATGCTGACAGATCCAGGATTCCCTTTTTCCAGAACCTGCCATTAACAACATGCAAAATGTTTGACTTTTTCTTTTAAATGTTTATTTTTCCAAGATAGCTGGGGGATACAAAGTGTTGATGGGGCTTCCAGATGTGTATTCCCAAAGTTCACAAATTTGCCTGTCAAGAACCTTGATTCAGTTACATCTTGAAATTGATGGTGCTTTTTTTTTTAAAAAAGGAAAAAAAAAAAAGTCTCTTACTCTCATACTTCAGCCTTGCTGATGACAAAACAATACACCATGGAAGTACAAATTTAATAAAGCCCCTTTTATATAGGATAAAGCCTGTGGGACTGACAAGGTGTACACCATGTAATTAGCTACCTGCACCTTTATAGACCTGTTGCCTGAACAATAAGCTAAAAACCTGAGGTATCTCTCCACATGTCAGCAATCCTTTCACCAGTGCAACTTGCATACTGATGAATATTATGTAAATGAATTTACAGATAAAAAGGAAAAATACCTATTCTGATGCAAATCACACAAGCAGTGGGAGTGACTGAAGCCTAAACGCCTCTTGTGCTTTTTCACAGCACAAAAGAAAAAAAAAAACAAAAACACTTAGAAAAAAGCTGTTTGGATGTTCTCACTGCTGCTGACATGGAACCAGGAGAAACTGAAATTAAAAAAAAAAAAAAACAATCCATGGCAAACAAAATATTTAGTATTTGCTTTAGTGCCTGCTTGTTTAATATCAATATGACACCAAGAAAATCAGGTTTGGTGCATCCGATCTGCTCTCAGCATGACAATAAAAGCTACTTGGGGTAGATTTATTGCTGCTTTTAAGAGGCCAGTGCTCCAGTGATGCCCCTGAAGATCTGAACAAGTTCCTTTCCCATCTCCCCACTCTAATTCTTTACAGAAGTTCAGCTAAAGTCAATAATTTGATCTTAAATTAGGTGGAAGAAAGCTACAGGCCCCAAAAATGCATCTTTGCATTCGTTTCAAGTAACAAAAGTTTAGTAAATAAACCAGTCAATATTACTCAAGCCACAGTTTTCTTTAAAGTGGCAACTCAATAAAAGGAACCAGGAGTAGCAGGGAAGCAGCCCAGTATTTCTGTGCTTATGAGAGCTGTGCCAAAGCACAGATGGTGTTATAAACTTCCCAGATATAAAGCTTAGGTTATTTTTACCGTTTTGCACCCGCACATTTCCCTCCCGAAAAAATCCCGCGGAAGAGCGATAAACCACAGCCCGTTCCTCGTGCAAAAACCCCACTTGTGGTGTCAGACTCCCTCCCCATCCACTCTCCCCATCCTGCCTGCACAGAGAGGAGAGTGAGAGAGAGTCAGTCAAGTACAAGGAGGAAAAATCCAGAGGAATCTTGTGGGAAGCAGAGAGCTGGAAACTTCTAGAGCACCCCTGGGCGTGGACACCACCTGGCGCAATGGTAACACCAGTTAGAGCTGCAAGGAACAACTTCAGGAGGCAGATTTGGTCCTCACACCCTCCACGACCACTGGCACTGGTCAGACAACTCCCTCTCCCTGCATTCCAATTCCTCTGATATATTGACTGGCCCCAGGTGCTGGAATTTACCACCGAGGTGCTTGATTTCATTTCTAATTCCTTGTGTACACGTAAACTTGCTCTGGCTAATTTAAGGGAGTCTATTCCAGCACAAAGTCCTGTAAGGACATATCAATTTTAGTCTAATTTAATGGATTATTACATTTTAAGCTAACAATGTTCTTAGCTGATTTCCACTAACCTGAAATAAACTTAGTTTATGCTGAAATAAGAGTGGCTGCTCAGCCTATTGGACCAGTTTAATGGAACTGATTTAAATTGCACCTTAATTTAAAGAGGTACAGTAATGCATATAAACAAGCTCTAAGTGATGCTTTGAATATGAAGAGAAACAGAATGAATGTTAAAAGCCACAGCCACTGCTGGGTTGTACATCTCAGCTTCTGAAAGCCCAGCTCTGAAGAGCCCAGCATCCAATCTGACTTGGTAGTTAGTCAAGGAGAATAAACATAGCATAAGAAACAAAGTATTTAATCTTATTTTCTACATGGATTGCATTTAAATTATGTAAATTCAAAGATTCAGCATTTCTCCAAAGCTAAATTAAAAAAAAAGGGGAAAGGCACATACATGAGATTACACACATTTGATATGGGGCAAGTTGTCAAACTCATCACTGAGAGCTTGATTCTAATGCTCAAATAGTTTAATTTCAGATACCATCAATTCTGGACTGGAAAGCAATTAAAGCAAGGGACACTGGAGTTGTGCTTTTCCTCTGTAGTTAAAGCTATGAAACTCTGTCCCCTGTAATTGTTTGTTCTTTGGACAAAAGCGAAGTGCGTAACTGTAGAGTTGATTGTTATGCCTATAAAGAAAACAAACTATTAACTACTTGGGCTCAGTTTACTTATCTTATGCTGCATTTCAAACAAGAGAAGTTGGTTATTTGCCACTTCTAAAACTTTTATGTCCCCCAAGATTTAATTCATTATGCTGAAATAGAGTGCAAATAAAATATAAGAAGGAGAAAATGATGGTATAAACCATTGTGTTGCAGAGAGGAGAAGCAAGACCAGCCTTATCTTGCCTCTGCAATGCATTCTCCATTTTCTTTTTCAAATGGGCTCATATATAATTTTAAGAGTTTGGAAACAAAGCTTTCCATGTTACTATCTGTTTAATGTCAGCTGCTCACTATTTCATGGTGGGCTTGGTGACAGCCTAATTCTGCAAGACAAGCTACTCCTCCTGCCTGGAGAATTTAGCCCAAGGTGCTGATCACAGTCCTTAAGCTTGACCTCAAACTTTGAGAGCAAATTGTTTCTTTGACTCTAAATTAATACAACTTAAAAAAACCCAAACAAACAAAAAAACCCCAAACAAACAAAAAACCCTCTTATTCTTCCTTTCCATAGATACATAAGAAATGCTCATTCTTGTTCCCTCAAGTTTGGGCAAAAACATGCAGATATAGAGTCTGACATTTTCATCTCTCACAGCTAAGGGCAGTCCCCTTAAGACCACGAGCCATAATTAATTAAAACAGATGAAGACTTACACCTAGATACAGGCTATGCCTCTTCAGAAAAAAAAAATTAAAGAATCACAATTTTATTTTATTCATAACTCCTGGGAGAGCTAGACTGCATTAAATTATAATTTTATTAAGTTGGACAATTATAATATGCTGAAAACAAGTCAGAGAACAAATACCACAGCCGACTGCAGCCGTCCTGTTTCTTTACTGAAGTGTCCCACTGCTCCCCTGCACTAATCCAGGTTTATGGCTGCTCTGCATCACCAGAGCAGCACAAAATAGGCAGAGCACATCAAGGAAAAGGCCTGATACCTTCAGCAAAATGTTCTTCGGGTTCCTTAACCTGTTTTGGTGCCTGAAGAAGGGAGAGTGAAGCTCAGCAGTGTATTCGCTGAACACACAACAATTTGGATTAAAAGTGGGTAACGCAGCAGGCAGAAAGCATTAACCTGGATTCTCCAGCACCATGAACCCACGTGGTACCACAGACAACTCTGTTCATTCTTTAACAAGGCTTTTTTTCCCCTAATTTTCTCCTAACTTGGCACAAAGTTACAAATAATCAGTGTTGACTTTTAGCATCCTAGAACAGGCTGAAATGCAGCCCACCTGTATCCCACACAACAGGGATATATCTTATACCAACATCCTGTACCTCGGATACCAAAACAAACAGCACTGCCTGTTCTCCAGAGTAGGATGGCCTTGAAGCAATAAGCCTCAACTGGTTCTTTTGCCATACAGTTCATTACCACCTACACACAGATTCTTCTACAGGCTCAGAAGCCAAACACCCAAGCCCCTAATTCCCACATAAACTCTGTCCCAGTTCAGAAAGAAGGGAAACTCTAATTCTCTTGGAGAAGTCCCTGAAGAAGTTGAAAGGCCAAGTGCAAAGAACACTTAACACACATTTGTGGGTTCTGCCCACGAGTCACAGCCACATTCAACTCCCAGGAGCACACTGACACCCACACAGAACCAGGCACAAAGAGCCACTTGTCTTCAAAAAGAAATGTGAGAAGTGGGATCCCCTCACCTTGAAAAATGTGAGAAACGGACCTCCAAAGTGCTCTGAGTGTCCCTTTCAGAGCCCTACTTTTAAACGACTGCTTCACCTAAGTTCTGACCTGCAGAGCAGAGTTAAGATGGCAAATCACTTCTGGAGAAAAAAACAAAAACCAACAACAACATTTTTTCACTCCTCTCCAAACTTGATCTGCCCTGTAAAAGGGCTGTTAATACCCAGAGGTAGCCCAAGCCTCTCTGGCAAAGGAGAAAGGCACAGGACCTGCAGACAGGCTTCCCAGGAGCCCTCTGTAGTGGAAGTGAACAGCAGGAGAGCTCTGTCTGTGGCCAATTAGGCACGGTGTTAACAAAGGCAGTGGTTAAGGAAGGAAAGCCCTCCAGGCTCAGCTGGGGAGCCTTCCCAGCCCTTACAACAACCCACTGCAGGAGCCCATCTCCTCCTGAGGAGGGAAGTGCCAGCACCTGTGGAAGCGAGGGAGGAGCACAGTGGTCCAGGGTCACCCTCCTGGCACAGGGTGGGGAGTCCCCAGGCAAAGAACAGAAACAGGGTTAACCTCAGACCTCCTGGCTCAGCTTTACACCTACTCCCAGGCTGCATCTCTAATGACTTAAAAATCACGGAATTTCACCCAGAAAATGCTGTCTGACAGAGCCTTGTGTCTGCAAACTGGGCACAGCTCCACATTTGCCTTCTTCACATTTAAACCATTATTTGTATTTGCTAAATTGTTGAGGCCAGTAAAGTCCAGTCTGAGAATGTTTTGACCCTTCAGCTATATTTGGTAGCTGCTTGTTTGTTATTTCTAAGATGACAAACATTTTGAGGAGGAAAATTATTAGGGCAGAAGGTAAGTCATCTTCCAAGCATGTTCTCTGAGAAAAAATTTAAGCCTGTTGAAAAGCTGACATACTCCACAGTTTAATCTTGAAACAGATCCAGTGAGGTAAAAGAGTGTCACAAGTTCAAGGGCTTGAGTTGTAGCCAAGAAAAAGGAAAGTTGGCCAAGGTGCTGCACAAGTACATACACAGTCTGTGCATAGAAGTTTTATCTGTCCTTTCATCCAAGGGGAGTGAGGAGGAGCAGGGGAAAAAATCCCACCAGCTCTGTGACTTAGTTTAGGCACAGCAGAGCTTAAAGCACCATGTGAAAAAAAGAGCAGTAGGTTTATGTCTTCCTGAAGAGTCTGATTTGAGACATTTGAATATTTTACAAATGTTATCCAGTGATTGACACCATAAACATAAATAACCAAGCAGAAACTAAAATAGCAAAGTGAAAAAACCATCACGGTTTACAGAAATGGTTTACACTGGAGAATCAGTGCAGGACGCCCTGGGAGGCCCAGGGTGTCTAGTTCTGGGTCTTCCCAAAAAAGATGTATTTATACACAGCTGACAATAGGATCAGAATATCAGAATATCCTCACAAACCACAGAGGCTGAGCCGGTTCAGAAGCTCTCTCTTGTATTGCCTGCACGGGAGAGGAAGGAAAACCATATTAAGTTGGAAAAGGCAATTTTTGTTCTAGAGCTGTAAGACCATATTGGTAAGGAAGTTTCCAACCAGGAGACTTCTCTCCTATTTCCATTGTGTTCAGGAAAAATTGTACAGCATCCCAGAGCCCTGCTGAATCCAGTAAAGTTCTGGAGTAGGAAGTCTTGACTTTGACTTGAACGTTGTCATGAGCTGCTACGTATGTTTTAACAGCAATAGATATTTCATGTGGTAGGAATAAAAACTAGAATGAGGCTTAGAAAACCAAGCAAAAGAAAATCTGGCTGATTCTTCCTATGTAAAAGATCTGTGGAAGATTTTAAAGAACAGCACAGGAGAGTTAAAACTTCTAGTTCAGAAGTGTGCAAGTGCATATAAAGAAATCACACACTGATCACCTTTCACTTATCAAAACAGGTTTGGAATAAGCCTTAAAAATATTTTACAACCGTATTTTTAATATAAATATAAATATAAATTAAGTACTTCATGCAACTACAAGAGGTTAGGGAGTACGGCCTGTTTAAAAATATAGATGCTGTCTTGGTTGAAATAAAAAACCTCAGATGTTATTTCGGAAGTCAGGCATTACCCAAACGACTTTCAATGGGAAAAAGATGAACATCAGCAACATTGTTAAAGATAAAAATAGACCGTGGTAATGGATAAAAAGGGTATCTTGGGGCTTTTTGTTGTTTCTTTGTTTTTAGCTTATTTGGAGCAGCTGTGGAGTTGGATTTAGGTTTCCATTAATTATCATCTGCTCATAAGGAATCTTTGATCTTAAAGGAGTCTTTCTATTCCGGGTTAAAGGCGTGCAGGATAAGAACACAAAGTACAGGAAATCCTGTTGTACCTGGTTAGTGACAGCTGAGGGGTGTGAAATGAGCAGGTCGTGGTTCCAGGGTGTGCCCGGGACAGAGCCAGGATTGCACAGCTGGGCTGTCCAGACCCATGGCCACCGTGCCCACCAGAGACAGCCCAGCTTTGGGGCAACAGCTTTCATCTGCCCATCTCCTGCAAAGCTGAGCTGGCTGCCAGGCTCCAGGCTGGAATTCAGAGCCCTGGGAATGCATTAGGCATCGCTCTGTGTTAAACTCGGGTTTATCTGTGCTGAAGGCACCTAAACCAGTAAGTGTTAATGCTCATTCCTTCCTCTGTGAAAGTAATAGGATCAAACAGGTTGTGCACAGCTAAATGTGCAAAGAATAGTTCCAGGTCAATTAGATTATAGGATTTCCCTATAACCTAAACTAACAGAGTTGCAATTGTTCTTTTAATTGCAGCTTTCTGGTCAAAAAAAGTGGAGGCAACACCCTGTTTCCAGTTCAGATCACCAGCCCTTCCTTGCACACACCTACACTAAACCAGTATAAAAAATGATTTGGAGGGTTAAGAGATCAGCTCTCTTACACCTTACTGAAAAACAAAGCTACAAAAATCAAAGGACTATCTTTAGTTCAGGCAATCACTTATAAACCATTTTATGCTTTAAAGTCTTTTCTCTTGCTAAGAGATGTTGTGCAAATGAAACAGCTTCAGCTCTAAGGCCGGTGGTTTTATTTCCAGCCTGAGATTTCCTGGGCACAAATAGATGCAGGGGAGAGCACAGCTGCTCTGCACCGTGCTGTAAATCCAGCACTTCAGAGAGGCACTGGATTTGCTGGGTCTGCACAAATTAACCCTAAATCTCAGGCTTTCCTGAGCAGCCAGAACTGCTCTGGCTCTCAGAGAGAGCCCTCAGAAGCGTGGCAAACACATCCAAGGTTTCTGCAGCTGAGCAGGTTACTCACAGCTCCTGCAGAGCAGCCGGGAGGGATCAGATTGTTCCGTGTCCAACACCCAGACAAACACAGAGCATTCTCAGAGTATCCACCTGAACAACAAGAATGACTCCTCAGGGCATTTTTGAACAGCATTCAGATGAAAAGAAGTAAATAAAAAGAAGCCCTTCTAAGGGCAGAGCAAACCCAGGAACAGCAGTTCACAATAATCCAGTTGAAGTGAGGGATAGAAGCTGAATGCAAACCTGAGCTGCAACAGCAAAGATGGATCAAACAGGAGCTGGAAGATTTCTTTTCAAAACAGGAAGGCTCTTCTCTTGGTTTGTTTTCCCTACATTTATTTATATGGCAACAGAGGCTGGAAAACATAACCCCACTATTTTTGAAATTGTATGTAGCAGTCAAAAAAAAAGGATTAAAAGTTTGGCATAACTGCAGGACTGCAGCCCTTGACTATATCAATCTTTTTCAGGATTTTTTTTCCAAATCTATGCACAGTAACTTGTCCTCAGGCTCTCCAGGAGTTCCCTCAGCTGGCACTAGATGGGAGTGTGATGCACAGCATCTTCTGATCACAGAGTGATTCATTTTTTGGGGGGAGAGTCAGAATGAGATTTCAACCCGATGAAATGCTGTTGGAACAGTTGGGACACCTGATTGCAGACAAAAAAACCCAGCCATAAGTCTTAATGCCCCTATTTTTTAAAATATTAATTTGATTATATTCACTGTGTCCTAAATTGAGTGTGGTAACCTCGACTTAGAAATGCAGGATGGGAAATTACACATTCTTCCTCTTACACCTTCCCATCCTTTCAGAGGTTTCCGTATCAAAAGCATTGCCACTGACGGTTTCCAAAATTTGAAGGAAAAAAACATTCTGGTTAAAAGTTTTCTTTCAAGTTTTTTATTTTTATGATGAAGCCTTGAAAATTATTCAGAAAAAGAAACCATTCCTATAAACCTCTTGGCCTTGAAAGAAACTGCCCTAGGGAATAACGACCTCAATTCTCCCTCTGAGGTGCCACCTACAAAAGATCTCCAAAAAAGGAGCAGACCACACATTCAAATCTGTTCGAAGCAGAAACAAATAAATCTGCCCTTAGTTTGTGATCTCTCACTCATCTGTCATTGGAAAATCAAGCAGTGAAGTCTCTTTTTGAAACAGTTTTAGTTGCTCACAGTGATCTGTTCTTGGAAATTAAAATAATATTGCAAAGACCATGGTGGTAAAAACTTTAATCTGAATTATCTTACTAATGTTTGTCTCCTTTGAAAGGCATAAAGTGAGGGGAAAAGTTTCATTTGATTAGTATTTTAGTTCACTTGCATGTGTTCTACTTCCTTTCTGAAAAAGAAAAACCTTAAGTTTCTGTTACTGTCAGGTCATTTTAATGACTTGAAAAAGCATTTTCTTAACATATTCACCTCTTTTCTCTCCTGGTTTTTTATTTTCTTCTCTTCTTCTCTTCTTTTTTATTTTCTTCTCTTCTTCTCTTCCTCTGCAACAAAATACTCACTTCAAAATGACCAGATTTGATATTTTGACAAAAAAATTACAATAAGCTAAGTGATGTACAGAATACTAAATGATATAAATATATATAGAACACCACCTGCAATTTCACTGCATTGTATGGAATTTCATCTTTTTTAATGTCTTGCTTCTTCTCTGGTGGGAGGACAGTAAAAAGAATGAGGGAGGGAGGAACCTGAGGCTGATGAAGTGGCCCTGGGAGTGGGAAGGTTCAAGAAACACCCTGTAGCTTTACCTCGTCTGCAGCACTGGCTGATAAAACAAATATCACATACTTCCAGTAAAATATCTAATCTTATCAAAAAACTAAAGGATCTGGCTACTACAGGAAGAAAAATCACTGGATCTATGTAATGATCTATTTATATCCTGAAGCATAAGAATTAATAGCGTGGGAATTTCATCCCAGCTACTGAAACAGCAGAATCTGCTCTTACGCTCCTGATAAAGGGATTTACCCCACCAGTGGTTTAGAGCCTTCTTGGGACAAAGATGACAAAATTTTAGCCAACAATAAATGCCTCCATTGCTTTTGGCCAAGTAGAACAGACTCAAAAATGTTTCCTTCCCAAACTGGTCATTTATAAAGACAATCCCAGATAGCGAAGCTTTAACACAAAAGAAGCAGCTGAACAATTTTGGTAAATATTAATGCTGCTTATCAGTCCTTCTAAAACATTCACATCTATCAAAAATATACTGTAATGATTACAGTTTATAGGAAAAGGATCTCACAACTCCCAGGAGATGCTGAGCTGAGTTACTCAGACACTTGTCTTGGTTTCTTGAAATGATCAGAAGGTGCCTAAAGCTAATAATTAGTACTTAGACTTCAACATCTTTTCTTCTTTCCCACTATGTAGATTATTGTGCCCTGTTCTTTTGGGGATTTATGCTCATTTATATTCTAGGACTCATCTCTTAAGAGGAACAACCCCAGCACGAGGAACAATGAGTGGAGGCTCCACACTCAGCAGGGGCTGAGAATTTCACGAGTAAACTACACAGCAACTGAGATCCACAAATGCCACAAAGGGCAGATGGAAAAAAACAGGGACTAAATAAATCTTGGACAGGTTCCTGAAGTGAGGAAAAGAGATAATCAATAGAAGTGTCAAATCTTGTAAATCAATTTATTCTGACAGTCCTTGAGGCTCAAGGGTGGGGCACGGGAGGGGAACAAGCAGCTGAAGCTGCGAAGAGCTTCACGTATACACACAGGATATGACACACACAGGGCAATGCAGGGACAAAAGTTAGACAAAGAGTCAAAAAGGACAAACAAAAACCCCACACAGAACTGCAAAGTTGGCCAGAGGTTGTTTTTCTACTTGTCCTGCCTTTCTCAGGGAATCTGGGCATCTTAGGCAAAGGATTAGGGAAGTACTGTTCTAATTCCAGTTCCTTCAATAACAGAAGGTCATTAAAGCTCCAGAATTACTGGCAGACAGTGCTGCTGAGTGACTACGTCACATCATCCTCTGAATATGTTCCACTTCAAACCAGCATAAACCAGTAGACTGCCTGCCAAAGAGTTTAGAAGACTCTGGTCTACGCAAATAAAAGCTGTGCTTCTATACCCAAACTGAGATAGTAAATCTATTTCTATCAAACAGATTACATTTCTATTGATTGCTCACTGAACTGTTGGGGGTTTTTTTAATCTCTGTTCCTTGAACAACTTTTTTCTTTCTGCCCAGAAGTGGACAAAGACCTTCCCTTAGATTTTGCAATCCCTGGTTCTTCATGTGTAATTTCGCAGTTTGTTAATAAGTGCCCAAAAGCCTCTTTGAGATGATCTCCTCCAGTCAGACAATCAGAGCTGTTCTACTTTCTTCTGAGCTCCTCTATTTAATTAACTTCAAGTGCTGTATTCTCGGAGGAAGCAGAGGGAGAGTTTATTAGGAGGTGTGGTATAAATTACACAGTAATTTGAGCAGAGTGGAAATCCAAGACAGTTTGTGTGCAAGGAATTTTCTTTAACACACCTACTGCTTGAGAGGCCAAAGGGCAGAACTTGCTTTCCAGCTGTTATTTAAGCCCCCATGGAAGTGTGATCCCCCAGCATCTCCAGCAATTTGATCCATTAGGTGCTCACACAAAGGGGAGCTCCCAAAGGCTTTGTAAGGATTTCTAGAGCTTAAATCAAAATCACCGTCCAAAAAAACTAGGAAAAGAAACAACCACCCACATCCTTACTCGTTGCCTTGGTGAGGAATTCACTGAGTCTTCCCTTTTGCCTGAAAGTTGCATCTGAAGGATCCAACCCTCAGGATCCAGAGGGATAAATCCTACATCTCTAATTAAGCAGAAGGTCTTTAACACCCTTGAGACCACGAATTTATCGGGCATGTTCCAAGCCCAGCTCATAGACAAGAGCAACTGGATTGGCTCTAAATGATTCCCAGAGTATCACATAATATCAGAGTATCAGATAAGAGCTTATCAATTAAAACTCTCCAGGGAAGGGGAAAACAGGTTAAAACAATCTTCCTCCAGACAGGATTCAAGACCACATCATTCCCTGATGATGATGACATCCAAGTGAGCAGCCTGGAGAACAGGAAGGCAAATCATGCCAAATTAAAGGGCCATAAGGAAGAGTGCAAAATTCCAAACAACGCTGCAACCCTTGTGGCCGTGACCCCCTGGCAGAAGGTGGAAGGGTGACCCCAGGTCTGCTCTCATTAATGCTTTACACATTTTCTCCTGCACAAGCATTGGGTTGAGGAGGAAGTAACATCACCTGGAGGATTCTTTTGGAAAGCAAGGACTAAAGCTGTGCCTTTACCACCACACTACCAGCAATTTGCCCCTTTGGAGATGTGAATTCATACTTAGGTTGGACAGGGCTTGGAGCAACCTGGGCTAGTGGAAGGTGTCCCTGCCCAGGGCACGGGGGGGAACTGGATGATCTTTAAGGTCCCTTCCAACCCAGCCCATTCTGGAATTCTATGATTAATACTGGTTGGAAGAGGCAGGTTCAATGCATCTCCTTCAAGCCTAGTTTAAAAACTAATCCCAGTTCTACAGGTCTTTAAGAAACTATGTAAATGCACAGTCTAAGCAGAGAGAACAAGTAAATCACAAAAAGAGGAGCCAAGCAACACCATCAAATCTATACATGTTAATAAACTATTCTTTCAGCAATCAGTTAAGCTGAAATACAAAAAGTTTTGCAATATAATGTGGCTACATTTTGGTGCATCCATGAATCATATCAGCTTCAATTTTACTAATAATATTCATTTTAACTGTCATGAGGACAAATTGTAAATGATTTCAGGAGCCTTTCTTAATTGTTGCATAGAGGGAAAAAATTCTCTTGTATCAGGTTCGTTATTGAAAAGGGTAAGTAAACAAATCTATAACACATTCTGGTAGTTGCTGGGAAACCTCATTGTTGATATGACAACCATGGCACAGTAAACCAGATTAGAGCTTGTTTCTGATCTGTGTACTCTGCATTTTCATTAAGGAAAGTGTTTTCTATCTGCTAGGCTATAGTGACACCTACAGAAAAAAAAATATCTAAAATGGGGCACCAGGGCAGGGATTTGATTAGAAATCATTCTACGTGCTGCATAACCACACTTGTGTATGTCTGCAATGTGTATTGTTTAAATTCCAGCCAGGAAGCTTTGGAATTACCACATGCCAGCCTCTCAGGACCCAATTTAGAAACATTTTCATGGCAGTCATGGCAGAAAATCATGCTAATAGCAAGTTTCCAAGCAAAGTTGGTTATCGTAATTGCTGAATATATGCTGCTAACGTTCCTTCAGAGGCAGAGATTCTTCTGGTTTTCCGAGGATCAGCACTTTTTTCCTGTGGTGCTGCTGAATTTACAAAAAGGAGCATCTTCAGAACGCCCCATTGATTTTGTATTGTTGCACTGATGTCGTGCAACGTGTTTGCTCTTGAAAATGTACTCAAGACTTTGCTCCTGCTTTTGCAGAAGGAAGGAATATTCCTTTTTTTAGACCTCCTTTCCTTTAATATCTCAGAATGAACTGGTCTGGGAAGTTACAGCACAGCTTTTATGGTTGACACCTTCAACATCAGAAGCCATTTGCCAGACTCTAATTCATTTAATATGATAATCTTGAATCCTCAAAGCCTGACACCATAAATATTATTTTCCTTTTCCCTTTCAACAGAAACTGGCAGTACAACCTCCTCTTTTTCCTGCTCTATTTCCTTATCACTTTTAGGTATTACAGTTAACAAAGAGTTAAACAGCAGCACAACATCAAAGCCTTCAATGAAGAGGCCTCTTTCTTTGAAGGATTGGATAGAAAACCTTGAATCACTTAAAAAAAAGCTTTCATTATATTTCCTAATACAAATGACAATCAGCATATTTTAAAATTAGTATCATTTTCCTGGAGAGGAAATTCAGTACTGAGGGTAATACTGAGCTTTCTGTGATAGAAGTGCAACATCCAGAATAATCCAACACCCAGAATAATCCTTCTTTTTTAAGAACTACAACACACCCTTCCCTAAATGGGTAGGATTCTAAGGAAGAGATATAATGTGTAAAACAACACCATTTTGAAATATTCACCAGAGAAACAGATTTTGCTGCTCAGAATAAAAAGATGTCAGTGATGTGCAACCTCAGCATGACAGAAATCCTGCAGGGGCTCAGAGATTCCCAGAAGGGATAACAGCAACCAACCACACTCTGGAGGTAGGACAGATTTCCTGTTTTGTTGATTTTTCCTGGATCCTGGGTTAATGGAGGCATCCTGGGAGTAAGGAGGATACTTTACTCATCAGTCACTAATGGTTCCACAACCAGAGGGGAAAGTCTATGCAAGGTTTGTTCTCCCCTTTGTTCAACATCTGGATAAAATCAGAAGGGAAGACCTAAATACCTGGACTTGGACCTAAATATGACACAACAAACAGCTCTCAGAGTTGCTTTTATTCACTCCTGTTCATTTAACCCACCCCTGTCGCTTTAGGATAATATTTTCTCAATTAACTTGACCTCAAGCTGTGTCTGTCCCAGATATTTGTGTTTGCTAAAGTGTGCAGGTGACATTTATTTGCCCAGATCAGCCACTCTCATTACTCTGAGCAGACCATAAGGACCCTAAGCAGGGCTTGATTCCAGTCTCAGGACTGCCACCATTCCAGCCTGGCAGCAGAAGGCCTCTGTGGAGTTCCCTGTGAGTCTCTGAATAAACATAAATAGTCAGCAAAAAAAAGTTCCCAGCCATAAACCACTGTTTTATTACTCCCTGCACTTCAGTGTTTGTTCAAACTCACTGACAGTTCTTTCTAAATCAAATGATAAATGAAAAGAAACAACAAGGCAGAAATGATGTGGCTGCTCCTGTAAGAGGTAAGGATTCCTTCCTACCTCAGCCCCAGACAAACTGACATGGAGAAGCTGGAATACAGAGGTAGGATGCACAGATATTTTGGATAGAGACAGGCACCACCTGTGAAATCTTTGCTGTGCACAGCAAGAGTAAAAACCAACTCCATTACCTCCTTCTTTAGAAAGCTCCTCACATTCCACCTCCCTTAAATTGCTCCCTGACTTAAGTAATCATCTCTTTCAGGCCCTTAAGCAATAATAACTGACTGGAGCTGGGGGCAGTGAAAACCAAATAACAGCAGCAGCAGTGGAGGCAGCACAGCAGCAGCAGAGGTATTTCTGCTATCAGCCAGTGTATAAAACATTGGCAGTTTAGAGAGGAAGGAGCCATTTAAATATGACAGGTTTTTAATATTTTAACTGCAGTGTGTCTGAGTGTTGCCCCAGGCATCCCAAAGTTTGCTGTACCACATAATTCATTTTTACAATTCTCTCACACACCGAAAAGAAAATAAAATACACCAAAAAAAAAAAAAATACCAAGGCAGGCAAACTCGTGCTTTTGGAGATTCCAAACCCACAGTTAACCCAAAATGATTGCTGTCATCTAGACCTCTCACTGTCATTGATGCAGACAAGTGCCCAAGTGGATTCCTGGATAAAGGCAGGGGCGTGAATGTGTCCAAAATGTTAAAGCTCTGATGGCGCAAACTGTCCCTCAACATCAGACAGGATTGTCTCTGACGTGGATTTTTCATTTACTGCAGAATCTGAAGAGCTGCAGCTGATTTTCTGTCAAGTAGCAGGGCTGTCTTGAGGCCCCAGCTGTGGCTCACCCACCATCAAAGTATTACTGCTTTAGCTTCCACTACCTTTTCCTACTGCTTGAACTTCATTCCATGCATCCCAGGCTGCTGAGGAGTCAGTTGTAGGTTTTGTCCTCTCCCGATCCTTCTCTGCAGCCAGCAGAGAGGTTGTGCAGTATTTCCAAGCAGCATCCTGCAGCAATGGTAAAATAAAAAGGGAAAAATTTGTTCCCAGCTGTCTCAGCATGTTTTAAATTGATGACATCTGGGTCCTTTTGGGGCAGTTCAGTGTGTTACACAACAGCAAATGAGAACTTACAGGGCCTCATGCTCAGGCCTCTGTCTGTGGTGTCAAACGAGCTTTACACTCATTTTGATTTGCTTCCTTTTGCTCCTTGTTTTGAGGTTTTGGACTGTGGATGCCTGGAAAGGGCTGGATTTCAGGCTGCCAGAGGCCAAGAAGGATTTGGACAATGCTCTCATGCACAAGGTGTGCTTTTCAGGGTGTTCTGTGCAGGGTCAGGAGTTTGACTCAATGATTCTTGCAGGTCCCCTCCCTCTCAGGATATTCTATAATTCCATGATTTGTTTGGCAACAGGGCTTTCATGTTTCACTGTCTGACTGTGATGAAGTTTTGTGTCAGAGCAGAATTTCAACCAGTTTCTGTTCTTTTTATCATTCAAGAGAAGAATAGGCTTATTTAATTCAGGTCATGTTCCTTCCTTTATTTCATTTTCTTTTCACAAAACGGAGCCTCAGCTCCCATCTCAATATTTAAAATACACTATAAAAATAAGCAGCACCGATCTAAATATGTAAAAGTGTAAATTCCTGTCTGTAATTAAGTAAACACTCCTAAGCATGATTTCATTACCGGAAAGTCCAAGCATAGCTTTTAACCTCTGCTTTAGGTGTTACCAGGACATAAAGACAGCATCACAGAAGAACCACAGTGCGTGGGGTAAGAGCGTAGAATTTACATTTCTGCTCTAATACCACCTCCAGAGTTTCATTTTATCAATTTGCTCAGACACCTCACTATCACTTCAGCTGTTGTGTCTGAATATGAATATCAAACACTCCTGAAAACCTCACTCTGAATGCCCTCTGCAATCCCCCGTTTGTGTCACACACAGAAGCAGATGCAGAGTCACACAAAGAGAATCTGTGATCAGGTTAGACACACAGAACATAATACACGTAGAATTTAGGATCATGTATTTCCATAAATCTCAGCTTTCAGAAGGCAAATGTGACACACCTCAAGTGGAACACTTAGGAGTCGTCTACAGACAGATGGTCCTGAAAGAAGCCCAAAAATGTCCACATAAATGAAGGATATTTCTGTCTGCGACAAACTAATGAAGGATGTTTCTGTCCCCCAGTGCCACAGGTAAGTCAGAGGAGTTCTGTGTCCAGGAAGGACCTGATAAAACAAGGTATTCAATGAAATAATAACCCCTCCTGCCAAGAGAGGAAGGAGCAATGTCTCTAGTGTCCCAGGCAGGCTCCCTCCATCCTCTGCCCTTGCAGAGCCACCCTGAGCCAAGCTCTGAGCCAGCACAAGGAGCTGAACAGTTTGAATCTGGAAAAGCAGAGCCTTCCCAGCAGCCTGATGGCAGGGCTACTCCAGGACCTGGAGAGTCACTAACAGAGGGAAAATAAGAAGGTAAATATCTGAGCTGAAATCAGGAGACCTGTCCCTCTTAAGGGAGAGAACCACTCCCTCCCAAACCCACAAAATTGGAACCTTTAAAACATTTGGTAGGTTAATAAATGAAGAAAACATTATCAATACCATTACCAAAAGCTAAGGATTGTTTCATTTGAGTGTCTAAAAGACTCATCAGCCAGTCAGGTGGCTTTACTTTTCATTTTGCCTGCAATGGGACATAACTCGACCTTCACAGGACAACCACCACAAAAAGGCAATTTTCTTTCTAAACTAGAGTGCAGCATTCATCCTACAGACCTACTGAAACTCCTACCAGAGCTCAGGATTCAGTAACTCCAAACTGAGTACCCAGCTGTTGTGGTGGGCCCAAGATCCTGAGCCAGTCCAAGGGAATCATCCTCCACAGATAAATGAATGCTCTGAATGCTCTCAAGATTAAAACAAAAAGCCACAAAATCAAATTGCTCCCAGGTGGCCAGCAGGAAACTGGGTATAAATTGGATTACACGATAGTTAAATGCAGTATCAGTGGGGAAAGGAGGTTTCTCTCCACTGCTACGTTTGCTTAGGAAACTACAGAAATCACATCCCTGAAAAAGACAAAAATTCTTTATTATTTATTGAATAGCTTTAGATTTGTAACACAGTACAGCACTTTAAAAGCAATGGGAGATAAGTCACTCCTTTAGCTCGGACTCGGAGTGTTTCCAGTTACTCAAGTACTGATGAAAGAAATTATTTAAGCTTGGATAAAGTTGAACACTGGGTAGTGAGAAAATTATTTAGCTTCTATTTAGTGACTTAAAGTTCTCTGTCACATGCTACAGAAAACCATTCTGTAGCTAATTTTCTTAATTTCGGATAAATTTGGGCTTTAGCGGCTTTCTTGAAACCCCTTTATTTAAATCATCTTATTTGAGTGTTCTATGCAAGCTTCAAGCTTTATTGGAAAACTAAGAAGCTACACGGCAAATTTCCCCCCAGATTTACCTACTTCTGTTGAGGAGTTTCATTCTTCCTCAAACTGTGCCATACTTGATGCTTTGCAGGATAATTTTCCATGAGTATCTTTGATCAAAAGCATCCAGATGTTTCCTTGTAGCTCTGCCAAATAACAGATTTCACATCTCTGCAAAAAATAAGGAATTTGAGGAGAATTCCACAGTCAGTCTTCAAGGAATCTCAGAAGTCATTTGTCTCATCATGTGGATGGTTCTATTAAACCTCTCCCAAACCATTTAATTACATTAAAAACAATGTAGCTCCCACGCCTTTTATCCCAAACACAGCTGTAATCATAAAAAAAGTGAATTATTCACACGCCCTCATGAGGACCAAGGGGGATCTCCTGACAGACACCGTTATCTTTGATCACTTCAGCAAAGTTTTAATTCAGGGTTTTAATTGCTGCCTTTAATTGTTACATAAAATGACTTGAAAGAAAAGCACTAATGGAGAGAAAAGATCCATTGAAACCAAAAAGACTGTTGAAAAATAAATACGTTTCTGAGGACCAAAGAAATTAATAAATAAAATCAAAGTTAACCTGGCAGTGAGATACAGTTTCCAACTTGACTCTTGGAGCAGTGAAGTTCTGGAAGCACCACCCAAACATGGTATAAATGGAAAAAACCAATTAATCAACAAAAGAACCTAAATTATGTGCTGTCTGCAAAATAAGGATTCGACTTGCTGATACAGGACTGCTCCTTGTAGGGCCTCTGATGGAGATTTTTCTCCTAAAGTGGGGAGGAATTTGAATCCTCCTGCTGCCATTCCATCAACAGTGCCACTGTGCACTGAACAATGCAGCATAACAAGCTGCTCCATCAGGACTTCCATGTGTGGCACTTGATTGCCATTCAGCTTCCAGGAACTATAGCCAGTGATTATTTCCCCACCAGCAAATTCACAACTCAGCCATGACTCTGACTGAGGCTCCTTCCCACCCCCAGACAGTCATTCATGCCTCAGTATTCCATTTCCTCTGTCATACAACCCCTTCTGCAGCTCCCACAGTCAGTTTTAATTAGAATATTCAGAGTCATTTTGCATCAACAGCACACTGTCACCTATTTACCTGCTTTCCCAGCCCACATTTGTGAGACAGTTCAGGCCTTGGAATTGTCCCCCACATGAAAACGTAACAATCCTGTCCCTCAGTTCCTCTTCTTTTTTAATAAGTTACAAATGCCTAAATGCCCAACAACAAATGCCTGATTTTTTAATCCAATGCTTGTTCAATTTCCTAAAAAGCTTTTACATAATTTTTAAGAGGTTTTTGGAAAAACCTACACATAACATGTAAATTATGTCACCCACAGCATAACTTCTCCTACGAACTAAAATCTTCCAGGTGCTGTTTATCTTCATAAAAGTTACAGTGATAACCCTCCAAACATATGTTTAGCCATTCCTCTGAGTACTTTATTTTTTTCTTATGCTGCACTGAGTCAGATTTAGTTGTCTTTCAATTCAGCTGCATGCTGGAACACTAAAAAGGCTGGTGTAATAGTTGCTCCCTGCTATTCCTTCAGATATAAGTGGTACCCCACAGCAGCAGGCTGGTAATTCCACATTTTAATTCCTTTAGAAGTACTGGGTGAAGCCCATCTGCTCTTTGTGCAGTGTTAGTGCTCAATTTATTGATTTGTCTCGAGGCCTGAGGATGCTGAAGAGAACAAAGCTGTGTTACAAAGGTCAACTCAGTCCAACAAACCCTACAGGAAACTCACATTTTGTGAGATCATTTATCCAGAAAAACTCAGCTACAGACGTGATGCCCCTCTTTAGGCAGGAGAGAGCTTGTTTGGCATATTCTGGCTGGGTTATGTGAGGAAGCAGAAGGGAATCTGCCCAAAGTCATAATACTAAGGATCATAGAATCACAAAATCAGTGAAAGACCTCTCAGAGAAGAAAGACCTCACAGAAAAGACCTCTAAGACCATCGAGTCCAACCTAAATGCCTGTATATCCCACAATCATCTGATGATTTGATGCCCTATAATCCTACAGTTTTGCTACAAATCATTTGCATTTACTAGGCCATTTCCACAGCTTTTATACACACACAGGCTGAAAACATATGAACATAGGGGTTAAGAATCTATAAATACATTGTTGCCCTTGCAATTTGTAATCCTTTTATTTTAAATCTAGTTGCCCTATAAAAAAATGCAGAGTAGTCCCTTAGTTTCACAGTGACACACACACACTGTGTGTGTACAATTAAATCTACTCTGCTTTTTTCTCTATTCTTCCTTTCCCAACTTCTAAAAAATACCCTTGGTGCTCAAGCTGGTTTTATCAGGGCTTTGTCTCCTGGACGCCACATTGCTAATAACCCAAACTAAGTAAAATCATCCTCATCCGATGGAAATGCACACACCTGAAGGAGGAATTGGTTCAGAAGGATTGTGTTGTGTGCATCTTGCAGGCGCTTTTCGTTCCTGGCTGTCACACACACAAAAGCAATCGATTATTTTGGTTTCCTGACCCCAGATCTACCTGAGGTTTTGGAGGGTACCAGCAGCATCCCTGCTGAGGCTGCAGCCAAAGAGGAGCTCTGATGGACAAAACAAAGGCTGGAGCCAGGGAGCCTGCTGAGGAACAGAGGGCAAGGCACAGCAGGGAATCAAGGGAAAATCAGGAGAACCTTCCCTTGACTGCAGCAAGGGCTGGGAGGGGGGAGAGGCCTGGATAGGTCAGTCCTGGGGACCAGAAATTTCTGTGACAAGTGCCTGGAACAGAAAATTCCCCATTAAACATCAACTCTCCTCTGCAATCAGCAACATCTTCCTTGTCTCCTCTTCTCTCCCTCCATGTGTTCATCACCTGCTGCAATGGAAGAATAAAGGAGAGATTAAGGACAAGAAAAGTTTGAGGAGCAAGGAGCAAATGCCTCCTGTAAGAGAGGATAAAGGAAAAGGAGATGGAATTGCAAACACTTATTTATCTTGCAATATATTGTGCCCTGATTTAACACCATTGGAAGGAAAGGGAGCAAGAGGGGTTGGAAAACACGGAAAGAAAGGACAGAAGGATGTGGAAGGAAACTGGGCTGGATCTCAGTGGTGTTCAACACCCACAGTATTTTGCCCAGGAGAATTTGGAAACAGGCAGTTTATCCAGAAAAATGAAATTCAGGTAAAAGTTTGGCTGTTTAGTGTCAAAGAGGATTAACAAAAAAAACAATTTCTAATAAAACCAATACTTTCACTAAACAAAACAAATCAAACCAGCTACAACATTCCTCAGTTATCTTTCATCCAACACAAACCCAAGAACGGAGCAGCTGCCACGTTCTGCTGACAATTTGGTTGACATTTTGACACATCACTCACATTCAGAGTATTTTTCTTGTCTCTGAAGCAAACAGATTTTGCTTTAAATAGCCCATGTCATGCAGTGATACTTGCAGGCACAAATCCTTGGGTGTCATTCATGAAGAAAAATGTTCAGCTGATTTGTAAATTAGAAGACAACAGAACTTGAATCAAAATGAAGAGTCAAATATAGAGCAGATACCACCAAAAGAAGGATACATTATACCCTTCTTTTTTTTAACTAAGAAGAAATAGCAAGAGCACCAATGAGGATAGTCAGCATTTTCAGCATGTTTTTCCTTCAAGCACGTGTTGCAACCCTGAAAAGAGTCACTGACATGAGTGAGGTGGTCAAAGCCACGCAACTCCTGCTCTGCACCATGAGCTGTGATGCTGCAGGAAGGGTCTGCAAAAAACTTGAGAGCAGAAAAGCTCTCTCAGTAGAGGATTCACTCATGGCCAATTTAGCCTCACCATAAGAAAATAAATGCTGCCAGTAACATGCATCCCGCTCCTTTATGCTATTTCTGTCAGGAAAAAAATCTCAAAGTGGTTTTTTTTTTGGTTGTATTTAATTGTTTTGTGCCTATATCCATATTTAACTTCTCATTTTGACTCAAATCCTGTTGTCTAATATTATGAAAGTCTTAGTGTGCTTTTGTAAGTCCTTTAAAATTGACAAAGCAAACATTTCCACATGAAAGAAAGCTCATTACAAGGCTTAGTCCCTCCCCTTTGCTTGTTTACCTTCATACAGAGAAAATTGAAGAGATGATAAAATATTTTTTAAAAGTGTTGTTCCCTGAAGGCCTCTTACACCCTTTGTGGGAACTGAGACTTTTAGGACATGGTCACACACCAACCAGCACAGCAAACAGTGGTGGGAGTAGAACTGGGGCTTCCCAAGAGAAGGGCAACAAACCTGCTCATCCCTTTGAGCCTTCCAAAGATGATCAGTCACAGAACCCTGGAATGGTTTGGGTCGGAAGGGGACCATGGGCAGGGACACCTCCCACCAGACCAGGTTGCTCCAAGCCCCGTCCAACCTGGCCTTGATGCCTCTTCTGGTGCAGGAACGCAAAGGAGATGCTATTTGGGCTTCAGAGGTTTTCCGTTGGAGCTCTTTCCCTTCCCAACAGATTTCACCTGGGAAAGACATGAGGCCCTCGTCCTCCTCCTTCCCTAAATGAACTGTTATTAACCAGTGTTGCACTTCCTCAGCTGTGCCAGAGTAGAGCAGAAAACAGGAATAGAATCTTAACACCAAGCAGGAAAGCCCTGCAGTGCTCTGACAGTGCTTCCCTGTGCCCTGGCAGACCACTGGATGCTGGGAATACCTCGGAGTGCCCACAGCTCCTGCTCTGTGTCAGAGTGGATCAGCTTCTGAGGCTGCTCTGGCTTCTGAGACAAGCTTTATTGTGAGAACATGCTGAGAGTGCAGCTGCCTGGGCCAGTAATCTGCAACTAATAAAACCTCACAGTTATTTCTTTTTGTGAGATTTGACTAAATGAAAAAAAAAAAACACCAAACCAAAAAGCTTTTGTTGAGCAGTGAGCATTCTGGTTTGTTTACAAAATTGCCAGGAAAGAAGCCTCATCATTCTTCAGCTGCCTTAGTAAATGGAGATGCCATGCAAAGCAGTCCTGATAAACACCCTGCAGAGAGAGCAAAGTCCTGGGAGTGAAAAACAAACCCCTGCTGGAAATTGCCTGGTGGGATTTTCGGAGCACAAACCATACTCCCCACACACTGTACCATAACCTTGGTCCTGCTACTGCTCCACAGCTCTTATTTCTGCAGCTTCACACTACAGGAACAATGTAAATACAAGAGGCATTAATGCAGGAGTTTAATATCCCAACTTTTACAGCTTCAGAATAAAATGCTTGAGGGAAGAGGAAGGAAAATAGTTTACTCTTATTGGTATATTCAAAGTGTTATACACAGAAGTTATATAAGCAAACTCATCAACTTCCACAGAATTACATTGCCAAATAAATTCAGGTGGAAAGATTAACACGCAAAATATTCTCTAGGAAGCTATTTTGACTTTCAGAGCAGTCATCTCATGCAGCATAAGAAATGTTACGTGGTGATGCTTATCCAAGAAAGTCAAGCAACTTTTAATTTGTACTGCAGAATGGAATTGCATAAAACACTGTCTTTTGAAGTGTTCTAAGTTATAAATGTCTGTTAAATTATGAAAAGATACTTCATGTTCCCAGTGCAATACAGAAAAAAAATAAAGGGTAATCATCACATTTCTGTATTGGTTTTTGATGAAGTGAACAGCATTTGCAATTCCTCAGAACAGTCAATCTTCTCTTTCAAGCAGTTTGTAAAACATCAGGATGATTTCCAGTGTGCTTTAAATCCAAGTTCCAGTCTAATTTCAAAGATTTTTTCCCATGGAAATAAGTTCTTGCCAACCAGGCCTAAAAAATTCCTAGTAAAATTAAGGCTGACTCGGCAACAATAATATTCATAACTATGAATTTTATTTCTAATTATTACTAATTCCTCTGTCTTAACCTTGGCCCAATGGTGTCACAGTTCAACCAGTTCTCAAACCTTGAGCCTATTTCATGATTTAACCAGTTCTTCATCAGACAGCAGAAAACACCTGCAGCTGCCTAAACATCTCTGTTAAAAATCTCAACCAGCAAATATATTCCACACAGAGCAGGTGACTGTCTCTGGCCAAACCTACAAACAGAGCAAATTCTAATTTATTTAATTTAGCAATGTCTGTCCATATTGTCTTTGAATCTTTCCAGCCTGAAAAGTGAAAAATCCAATCTCCTTGCTTAATATCTGCAGGGAAACTGAAGCCTGGTGCTGAACTCCATCAAATGGAATATGGGGGGTTTTTATCTATTCCCATCTCATACCCATACAAGGCATCAATTCCAGAGGGGCTGCAGACTCCTCATCCCTGGGAGTGTCCAAGGCCAGGTTGGACAGGGCTTGGAACAACGTGACCTAGTGGAAGGTGTCCCTGCCCATGCCAGGGAGTGGAAAAGGATGATATTTAATGTCCCTTCCAACCCAAACCACTCTGTGATTCCACGAAATTTCAAAGCATTTCCACAGCAAGTGGTTTGAAAAGGGAAACAGAGCCTCATGAAGACGATTTTTATGACCAGTTTTAGTCTTCCCACTCTTGACTACATCACAGGAGGAAAGATTAACTCATAACCAAGCACTTACTAAACACTCCACCTTCCTGAATGGGAAATATTTGTCTACCTGCAGCCAAGTTGGAGATTTTATTTCCATCCACGTGAATCCTTCAAGCACTGCAAATAAGCACAAGAAATTTAGACAGCAGACTGTGAGATCTTTTAGACCTACTATGACAACACTTACCACTCATGAAGCTTTGCATGTCTGGGGAATTATTTTAGTAGCCATATCATAGCTTTAAACAATGAAGATGAACAGGGGTCATAAAATTTGGGTAAGCTAAAAAAGTTTTAACGGTTATTTTACAGCAGAAGTCAAGCCAGTCACCAGCTCACACTGGGCACGGAGGAATGTTCCCTGTACCAGAACATTTGTTTGAAGATTATTTCCTCAGCTCTATATTTCTCAGGCACTTTATCAGCCTGAACCCGGTCTCCTGCACTTGAGAAAGTTTATAGCAGTTGAAAGATGTTGGAAATTACTTCCAGGAGCTGTTCCCTTCCCAAACCACACCCAGGAGAGCTGCTCCTGACACTCCAAGCCCCTCTTTCCAGATCCTGTACACTGTATCGACTGAGCACGGTCAGGCACTGGGGTGTGTTACAGGGATGACCAAAGTCACTGCATTATGTAGGACATTTTAGCAAATGGATTCCAAAGTCATTTAACCAGCGATAGCAGAAATGTGACTAAGAACATGACGTGCTTTTTTCACTGGCAAGGCTCCCACAGGCTTTATTAAGAACAGATAGGCTGTCCCTGGATGTTCTTGAGATTCCATCATCCAAATTTAAGCCATTTGCATAATCTGTGCTGAAGGGGAGGCCAGGATATCTGCTTTCTACCAATGTGGTAAAAATATAATCAGAGTCCTTATCTCTGCTCCCGTTTTGACCTTCTCCAAAAAAAAAAAATACATAACAAAAGCACCTTGTCATCCTTTAAATGGACACAAGCCCTCAGAGTCACCTTTAAAAATGCAAAAATCCCACAGTGAGAAAAAATGGGGAGGGTTGGGCAGGAGAGGAGGGGTTGTATCTATAACTGAAGCTCTTTCTCTTCTAAGAACAGTTGTCATAACTGTTCTCTCACTCCTTTCTCACCTGATTCTGAGGTCCAGCGTTTCAGAAGCACAGGCCACCTCACCTTCAAAGAGCACTGGGGAGCAGAAAGGCTTTAACCTTGGTTAACAGGTTGGCCAAGAGAGAAATAGCCTGGGAAAGCCTAATGACTGCAATTAAAAAGGACAGTTCATATGGTACCTCTCTGCCTCCAAAGTTTCTGGGTTTATAAAAAACTCTTTCTGTTGTGCAGCCTGTGTTCTAATTGTGACCATAAAAGCTGGGTTTGCAGCACTAACAGCTAAATGCAAATAGCAGCTGTGTTTTAAGCAGCATATGATGGCTCTATCGATAATTAATAGCAACTCTAATGTAATACAGTAAATAGGAAAATTAAATATAGTAGTGGAGAAAGTACATATATATTTGGCAAGCTGCAGTAGCCAGACAAAAATTATGCAAAAATTATGAGCATGAATATGCCAAGATGCTTCACAGTACTTTAAGAAACATGTCCACATTTTTCAAACTGAGACGCATTCAATTAACTCTTCTTCAGGTTTTCCCTCTATAGACACTACAAACTCACAATAAAAGAATAAAATTATTTGTCAGAAATAATTGTCAGGAATAACCTCTGGTGCAGAAGCAGCATTGGTGGGAATAGTTTGTGTGCACATCATGGGCCACTGTGCTTATTGAAAGCTCAGACACGATCCCAGATGAGCCCTGGGAGCCTGGACAGGGAATCTGTGCCACCTCCAGCTCATGGGGACACAGGAGCACACAGGGAATATTCCCTTCCAGGCCCTGGGGTTTGGTTTTCTAGGAAGAACAACTGTCCAACAAAGGTTGGAAGCAACGCTGGCACGTCCTCCGTGGGCCAGCAAGGAATATTGAGAGTTCTTATTGCTCTGTCTTGGCCATTTCTTCACCCTCCTACAGTTAATTATCAACACAACCTTAAGTAGATCCAAGCACAATTCCCAATCCACAAGGATCACCTTTATATCTTTATGCAACCTCTTATTTAAGAGTTCTACACCTGCTGCTTTTATTTTATGGTACAGAAAAACTTGCTACAGCCAAAAATCACGGAAGGCCTCTCCTAAGGGAGTTCCTTTAGCCAAGAATCATCAAATGTATAGTGAATTTAACTCATGGAAGATCCACACCAGAAAGAGGAAAACAAAATAAATTGGAGTTTTACTATTTCATCTTGCAAAACAATTTTTAGAAAAAAGGTAGAAGTATCATAACTGAGGCACTGCCAAAGGAAGAATAACCAACTAAAAATAATGTTTGTGTTCTTCAGCACATTAACTGGGTAATTTTTTGTTTTATTGTGTTCAGAGAAATATTTTATACATACACAGGGCCAAATTCTGAAGGATTTGCTGAGGTGTTTTTGTTAGGTTTGGGGGTTTTTTCCCAGACTTTTTAGTTAGATTAGTATAGCGAACCTAATTCTAACCTACCAAAGCTTCACACTTCATTCTGCTGAATATTTGTTCCTTGGCATCTCCGTTCATTCCTTTGGAAGTCAGCATTTGAAATCCAAAAATTTATTTACCGAAACTAGTAATAGGGGGTTTTTATTATTTTTTTTGTGGGTCTTTACTTCCCCCAATATATGGAAAACTAGTTTTGGGCTTTTTTTGAGACTTCCATTTCTTGTGCTTGTGAACTGATCTGTAATATTAACACAGTTTATTATGTTTCCATCCCTTACCAAAAGCACAGGCCTATTAAACAGCTTAATTAATCCTAATTAAATAGAAAGTCATGGAACACTTCTCTTGACCAAAATAATTTCGAAATGCCCTTGTGTTGATGGCCTGTAATTTGCAGAATTCATTTTTCAAATGAAAAAGACAGATGTCTTTGTCTCTGATGCAAATGGCCTGGATAAATTAAAACTAATTGGGTTTATGTGGTTCTGATAATTAAATGAGACGCATGTAAGCTGTATTATGATGGAGGAAAGAATAACTCCTAATTTTTATAAATGAGATGCAGCAAATGACAGAATCTTAAAGTCTATTAAAGGGTAAAATCAAACAGTAACACAGAGAGAGGAAGAGCTTTGGAGTGTGTACCAGGGACCTTTACAACCCCAGCACGAGCAGAGCCATGAACAGTGTTTGCAGGGGGATTCATTTCTTGCCAGAACTGGCTGAAATGAAACAGGAAAATCTGAATTTTGTTCTGCCTCAATTCTCAGTGTCCAACCTCAGCACCCCCTCGTGTGCACAGACAACTGCAGATCTCACTTCCTGTGGTTTATCTGCCTTGGCTGCTGGGATCAGCGACCCTTCCTCACAAAAAATAACCGAGTCAGACATGATCAGGCAGCCAGACAAACTGCAGCTCATTAAAACATTCCAGGGACTCCCAGGTAAGCAGTGCTCAAGGGAAGTTCCCAGCTGGTAAGTCGGTTTGTATTTTGAGCACAAGGCACGTGGATTTTTTACACTGCAAATTTGCTCTTTGATGGTCATGGAAACGTGGCTGTTTGATAGGGAACAATTTCACAGACCCAAATCACAGCACCCTGGACAGGGTCATCTGCTGCAGCTTCGCCAGATGCTCTGTGACCTTCCCTCTAAGGCACTCAGATCCCTTCAGGAAGATGAGGAGAGGTCTGGGATTTCTGGCACTTGGAATCATGGGGAAATTGGGTTATTCCCTTTTGCATCAATGTATAACACACTGAGAGCAGAAAACGGTCACAGTCAAAAAGGCAAAACCAAAAAGAGACAAACTGCAGATCTGCCAGACTATTCGAGATTAGGTGTGTTCCCATGAATCCCAAAATGCTTTAATGTATAATGAATGTGATATCCTGCCTCAAAATCCAGACTGATTGCCAAGATAATTCACAGGATTTCTGCTTTGTAAAATCAGATGACTAAAAGTCAACGTACGCAAAAAGACAATGTAGACTCACCCTAGAAGCTCAGAAAAATTAACTGGTCTTTCACTTTTCACCTCCTTTTTAACTCTTTCTCTACATGGACAGAAAATGTGATGTTTCTGTGCAAATCCCTTGACATCTGGGTATAGTTGAGCCATCCCTAAGACAGGCACGGGTGGAAATAAAAAAAGAAAAAAAAAAAAAAGAAAGAATTAACATAACAATTTGAACATGGTATTTGCAAGAAGACAGAAATCATAGAATGGTTTGGTTTGGAAGGAACCTTAAAGATCACGTGGAGAAGTACATTAAGCCACATTCATAATAATAAGCAGCTTTCAACACTAGATTTGTTCTATTTGCAACAGAAAATAGCAAAAAATATCACAAAACTGCAATTTCTGGCCTTTCAACAACTTAGGATATCAATTCCACCACTACAACTTAGGGTGAGGGGAGGCGGGGAAAAAATCAACACAAGAAATCTTCAAGCATGTTAAACCCAGGAATATAAAACTAAGATAAGTTTAAATCACTAATACATTGAAGGAAGCTTATTTTTAGGCCAAATTTTGGTAGAGGTATTATCACAAGCATTTTTCGTACTCAGGAAAAAGGGATGGGAAGGGAAAACTTTTCAGATGAGATGTCGAAAGCAGTCAGTGACTTTCTAGTTATCTCAGACAAGCACAAACCCTAAGGAGTCCCCTGCCTACTCCAGGAACACTCTGCAGCTGCTCCTGCTCCAGTGGTTTTCCAGCTAAAAAGGTTGGGAGCAGCATGGAAGCATCAGCCTCCTGTGTGAGGGAAATGAGTGTAATAGGAATATTGGGAGGAGTAACCCAAAGAGGAGGTTACAGCCCTGACGGAACAGCACCAGCCCTAATCTCCAAAGTACAACACCTGCCTTGGGATTTTATTCTTCAGATTTCTGGCAGAGAACTACTGTCGTAAAACACCAATATATGGTAAACTCTGTGAAGAAAACTGAGGTGGAAAATATGCCCTCACCTAAGAAATGAGGCAGGAAATCAAACCAATGATCTGTTCGGCCCAATGGCTCCACTTCGTGTGAATTAGGGCTGCTGAAGTAGATTTTCCTGTAAAAGAAACTGTTGAAAAGGTGACTGTGCTGTCATTAATATTAGTGCAGGGGGGGCACAGACAACCCATCAGGGTCCTGTGGTGTGGGGGAAATACAAACCAATATGTGTTTAACTGTCAGAGCCCAAATAATGCACTGGAATGTTTCCATTGATACATCAGTGAAGGGCACCTGCCACCTTCTGAACGCAGAGCAGCAGGATTTAAAGTTTCTCTTTCTATGTGAAAACGTCTGTGGACAACAACTACCATGAATTTACCCCTAAATGGGTAAGAATTGTCACACAAAAGCCTTTAATTAACCCCAATTTCCAAACTTCCCAACCTTTCGAGACAGAAATCTTTGTCCCTGCTATTTTTTATTAAAACTGAGAGAGGGGGAGGAAGTTTTTGAGGTGCTTTGAAAACCACCTTAAAACCACAGTGGAGGAAATTAATAAAAGGAAAAAATGTCAGCCATATTCAAAGAGAACATGATGAATGAAAAAAGAACTTTAAAGCTAAGAATGCTGCTGTGTCTGAGCACCCTAAAGAGGTTGCCAAAAGACACCATTTAGGTAATTTCAAAACTATAACTTCCATAACACTCCACTAATACCCCTTTGTTTGGTACTTCTCAGCTTGGCAACATAAAACTGCATTTGGAGACACAAAATTCCAGCTGTGGGCCAGAAAAATTTTACTGATTAAAAAAAAAAAAAGAATAAAACAATCCTAAAAAATAGAAGCACAAGACCAGTTTTCTTTTATTCTGTTGTTTCTTCAGACTAATTAAAAAAAAAAAAAACAAACACAAAAGCAAGATATTTTTAAGGAGTTTTACTGACAACTTCACAAGATAATCCTTAGTAAATAATATCTTGAGCAGCACTCAAAACAGCTCTTCTGCTTCTTGGTTTGGTGTGATACCCAAAGATGGAGAGAGGATTGAGCGCCTTCCGTGTTCAGTGTAATGCAAGAACCTGTCGCTTATCCTCCAGAATTTCTTCCTCATCATCCATTTGCCTTTCATCCCAGGCCCTTAAAAGAAACACACCACACAGATTTTCAGCACCTCAAGTTACTCTGCTTTGAGACTTAGTGGCAAGTGTTCGCATATGTAGAACCAAAAGGCAAAAAAAAAATAGCTTTTGCAGGAGGTTTTGCCAGCACACACAGGGTACAAGCTGCTGTACTGAACTTTTCCCCTCAGTTTTTGTCACAAATCTCTGAATCAGCTGAATTTCTACTTCTGAGATCATATAAGAAACCAATGAGACACAGAATTTTGTGAAACTTCCCTATTTCCAGTCATGTCCTCAGTGTCCAAGGCAAAAAACCAGGTGATAATGGTGAGTTAAAGGTTATTGGTTCACCTGTTCACAACTGCTCTTCTCAAAGCACCTTAAAACTAAAGAACTCACGTGATTTTAAAGAGATTATTTTATAGATCTCAGTGCTAATGCATTAAAAAACCCCACAAATCCCGAAATTTATCATTTGGAGTCTCAACAACAAAATAAATCCCTTAATTCTCAATCTGAGCTGCCTGAGAACTGGTTTAGGACACCAAGGAACAACACAGATCATGCTGACATTTGTAATAAGCAACAATCAAAAGTTGAGACTGGTTTTATTTCAGTTCTGACGTGACTTTTGGCATACTGAGCATTTTAAAACATCACTAAAACACAGCAAGTTTGACCTACCCAAAAATATCAACTGTATCTTGGTCTTTTAGCTCCAGGTTCTGATGGAAATCTGTAGAATTTCCACAGATCCTCTCCAAGTCTCTGCTGGAGGACGATCCATCTTCAAAAGCTGAGCTGGAATGTTTTTCAGGACCTGAAATGTTTTAGGAACAAACATAATCAAAAAATGCAGGATCTACACTATCAATTTTTTAAAAAAAATCCCAGAGTAGCAACAAAAACTTGCCATTAAATGTCTCAAAACAGCTCCAGCTGATGAAGAATGTCACCACAAATTGATTTTTGCTGAAGATTGTGAATTTACAGATGTTAATAAAAAGGTTACAAATATATTGGAAAGTAGCACCTCATACTTCACAAGGATCTTTCAGAAAAGAAATATATATGATTGAAATATTATGCACAATGCCACAAATTTGGAGGAAGGGAGCCATTGTGACTGTGTGCAGAAAGCTTAAAACTTTGTTCCCTTCTTTTAATTTAAAATAACATGAATAAAAGATAGACACCTTCAAATATTTTTCTGGGATTCAGAACTGACAGCTTTGATTCCTGCACACAGCATTATTTAAATTAAAACGCCAAACCGGTTGCTTATGATGAGAGAAATAATGTAAACTACATTTCTTGAGATGGAGACAGCTGAAATTGAGAAAGGTAAAGAAGTACAGATGTAGTTGTGCATTTCTTGGTCCCTTGTTTCTTATAACTCCTGTAAAAATTATTTCAGTAGCAAAGGAATCCTTTATTAGATCACACCCATATTGTACCAGAGACTGCAAACGCACAGTAATACCTAAACTTGTGCTAGAGAGTTTATTCTCTAAATATTCAAGTTAAGAGGGGAGCACTGGAGTAGAAACAGAAGTAGAAACTAAGCACAATAAAAAGAATTAGTAGTGATAAGTGAACATAGGTCATTTTTAACTCCAAAGCCCATTTTTACGAAAACAATGCCACGAATATACACAAGATGAAGATATAAAAATGACCTAAATTCAACAGAGTCATCACAGACAGCGTGTCTACATTTTACATAAGAAAAACTACCCTCCCTAAGCAGGTCCTTACCTGACCTCCACACCCCCATCTGAGGAGAAGTTTTGTTTTGAGCCCTGAACCCTCTGGAGGGTCTGTTCAACTGCCTTTCCAAGACACCTCGGACTACAGAGTCCTCAGCATATTCACTTAAGCTCCTTTCAGAAACCCACCGTCCATCTCCTGAAATTAAAAAGTACCAGAGGAAATAACTGGCAGGTTTTGTGTTAATTTGCATTTACTGGTCCTATATTTGCTGCATTTAAGGTGTGTGATGTAAAGAAGCCATGCAACAAATTTTCTACCCATACAGAACATACTAAAAGCTTAATTTCAAGTGATGCACTTGATCAAATTCATAATGTTCATCAACCATTTCACAAGTTGTTTCTTATACACTGTTAAAAGCAACAGGAACCTCCTGGAACCAAACTGTCAGGGAATAGATATAATTATATAAATCTATAAGTATATCAACCTATGGCACAAGGATTGATCTAATTCACCTCAAGGTGGTAAGTTTCTTTTATCCTTTCACAACTCCAGGGTGTGTGCTGGCATGATTTAACCCCGACTGACTTCCAAAAGGAAACTGCATGGAAGTCACATGGAGAGAAGGATGTCTTACAGCAACATGTGTATTTTTGAGGATTTTATTCACATGCCAGTACCTGGAAAAGGGATGCTACTGTCCCTAGGGCTGGAGGCAGCACACAGGGAAGAAGGGGCTTCCAGAATTCCTGGTCTGGGGTTTGCACCTGCACCAAAGAAACCTTCGAGTCCCCGGTACCACGTGGAAACAGATTTGTGTCTTCTGGCTACATCCTGTAACTTGAATAAAACACAGAGACATCAGAAACAGGAAAGGAAAGAGGAAACTTCACAAGTTGTCTTGGCAAGTTTAGATTAATAAAATGCTCATTTTATAGGACTTGGAATGATTTTGGCAGCCTGCTGTAACTCAAAAAGATGATGTTTTTGTACAAGATATGCTTTAAAATCCTTCTCATGTTGTGAGAGCTTGAGTCTGCTCTTTCACTGTGGACATGAAAAGCAGTTTTATTTTGGTTTCACTGTTGTGTACATCAATGAGAGCAATCACTCTTTAACAATAACTCCAAATCTATGGATTTTTAGCTTTTAATTTTCCTTTCAGCCAAAGAAGATGTGAGGAATTTAAGTCAGATAAGAGTATCTACAATTTTTTGGTTATTCAGTAGAGAGGTGAAGAAATCTCAATATTCACATGGTAAGAGCTGCTTCTCTCCAACAGCTTTTTTTTTTTTCTGTCTGAGACCAGACTGTTCTTACTTTTGCTTTTTTTTAAGCATTAACAGAAATTTGGCAATATAAAGTGGAAAGCAGAGAGACCTTCATCCCCTACATATGATATGTGGCAGGCAGAGAAAACCCGCTAATTAACACTTTACTCTCAAGGCCTTGGGGTGGAGTTTCTGGAGGAGAACAAGGTAAAGTGGTCAAGTGTTGCGTGGCAACCACACAACCATCACCACCTCTCAGCTGATTCAGGAACCTGGTGCCTCCTGCTAAAGCAGACTAAGCAACATCATTTATCTAGTTAGCAATTAGACATCATAACTTACTGGTGAAGATTTCTTAATTAAGGGCAAGCCCAAACTGTGGCTGTTGCATTCACTGCCCAGTCCTTGGGACTCTTCCCCGGTTTCCTGCAGTTCTGTCTCGAGGTGTTTGTTGCTCTTCAGTTCAGCAGGGTGGGAGATCTCCTCAGGTGCTTCACAGGAGCCCAGGGAGCTCAGAGTCTCTGGTTTAATGCTCTCCTTTTGCCCTGCATTTCCTTCCAGAGGACTGCAGGCAACCATCTGTTCTACAATCATGAAAATAGGTATATTTTTTTAATGGAAATGAATATGAATTATAACCTGCGAGTCCACCGTGCTTTCTTCATGGACTTCAAATGTAAAAACCCCCATTAAAGAACTGCAACCGGAGCAATTTCCTAAAATCGCTTTAAAAGCAGTATAATGGTTTGAAATCCATCCTATCAGGCTGTGAATGATTCTGCAAGCTGTATTTCTCTGTTTATACAAGACACAAGCATTTTATTTTCTACCCTGTGCCCATAGAAGCACAGAAATCACATCTCATTAGTCAGCTCTTGTTTGTTTTTTTCCACATTTGAAGACTTAAACGAGCAGTTTCTTGAACTAAACACAAAGAGAACAAGTGCGAGGTCTTGAGGTGCTGGAGCAAATGTTTGGGACTTGCAAGAACAAGAAATGAATTACTCTTACATTCTAAATTATTTCTTAATATTAAAAAAGTGACTGTTTTTTACATAGATCTGTGAGACCCCTTAAGAATGCCACAAAATAAAGCTGTCAGGTTTTCACAGTGATTTGTTTCCCTGACATGCAATTGGATTACTTAAACGCAAATGATGGTCTTTCATGCAGAACAGGTAATCATTTTTGCAGTTTCTCAACCTATCTATATAAAAGTTTTTTATACATTGAAAGCACACATGCTATAAATTAGATCTAATACAGATAAACTGACTTGAAGATCACCTGCTTTACAATGGGTTTATTTCCAGTATCCAACTCATATTGGGGCAGTTTCTCCCTCAAATACAAGCTCAGAGAAGCAAGATTACTGTCACAGTGATACCTCATCATTGCAAAATTGCTCTCACAGCCCATCAAATTGTAATCAAGGGACCTGATAGTCCAGAGAATGGTACATAATTTAATTATTTTTCAGGAAACCATCACAGTTGACTCTATTGTACAAATAATAACTTTCCAAATTTACCTTGAGAAATTTCTTGAGAAGAAACGGGATTTCTGTCAAGAGCAAAAGGTAAAAAACATTCAGTGTCCGCTGTGGAAGTTAAATGACAAGAAGACTTTCTCATACACTTTCTCTTGGCCAAAGGTCTGCTCTTCACTGCTGAACAGCTTTGAAAGGGAAGGAGGAAAGACCAGAAGAATAAAATACAGCAAACCAGGTCACAGCTAATCAATTTGGGGAGATCAGAAGAATTGCACATGTATCATTATTAGGACTCTTATTTTTGTCTGGAGTTACAAAGTTAGTCAGGTGAGAACATCTTGAAAGGGCACACCACCGAGTAATGACAGATTTTGTATGAGAGTTCCTGTTTCTGCTGAGGTCGGAGCTTCGAAAACGAGAAATTCCACCTGGAATTCATGGCAGGCACATGGAAAGAAATGTATCTTACATGGGTTAACATTGGAGTGATCAAAGAAACCAAAGGAAGACATTTCAAAGTGATGCCTCTCTAATTACAGGCAATTAATAGTCTGTAGTGGCTTTAAAACGATGTATCAATGACTCATAAAAGCGGGACTGACTGCAAAGAAAAGCCCCTTTTCTTAGGGATGTAACTAAAGCAGAAGATGGGATTATTTCCTTTTCTCTTCCCCAGAATCTCTGCATTTCTGATACCTTCCACACTGCTCCAGTGCTTCAGTTTTATCTTGCATATTCATTCCCTCAGCCCCAGTTTCCAGCACCAAATAGCTGGATGATTCTTCCAAGTCTGTGCTGTGAGACTAAATAAAAAACAAAAAACATCCATACTCAGCAACAGATTAAAATTTAAAGAAAAAGTCAAGTAACTCCAGTGATTAAAAGCTTGAAGACTTCATCTTTGTATAATTTCTATATAGTGCAGGTCCCTGGACACAACAGGAAAAAATACAGGGAACTTTTGGAAAGATAAATTTTCCACATTTGTATGGAAAAGACAAACCCATATTTTTTTAATACTGGCAATTATTTATTAAAATACTTTAAATATTTAACACATCAAGATTTTAAAAAATCACTTCAGATGACTGAAGATTCAAGAAGTCCTTTATTACGCACTTACATCATCAAGGAACTCAATTTTCAAAGAGGACTCTGACTCTGCACTTTCAGAAGTGGTGTTGGATTCTTCCACTTTAAAAAGAGATGCCCAAAATCTCTTCATCTCTTCAACTAGGAAATATAATTAATTTCATGCATTTATTTTTTTTTCTGTTTCAATTACACTTACAAAAATGCAAGCTTTTATTTATTTTCAAGTACCGCAAATTTCTCCTTTCGTTATTGTTACTTTAAGCAGAATCCTCTCAAGTGTGTTCAGCAATCATAGCAAAATAAATTTCAAAAAAACCTGATGTTATTTAGATTCAATGAACAGAAATTTATTACACCTGACAAGTCATCCATATCATCATCTCCTTCTCCTCCTCCTCCAGTCACAGCCTGATGGACACTCAGGGTTTGCACAGGCTTTAAATCTTTCATGCAACTGTCAGAAAGTTGACCAACAGGAGTTCTGAAAAAGGAGAAGACATCAATCTTAAAAAGTCACAATTACATTTTATATATATAGATATATAATATCACAGTCCTTAAAACAAAAACAAAGGCAAAACCCCCACCCCACTATTTACTCCAGCTGTGTTAATTAACTCTTCCTAATTTTCCTGAGATGACCTTGCACCTCAGTGAGGAACAAAACAACTCTGCAACATTCCCAAAAGCATCCTGATGCTTGTGCTTCCTTTTCTCTGTAGAACTCCTGTAGAAAATGCCCCCGAAATCAAGCAACCAAATCTCATTATCAGTCTTGAAACTCTACAGTAAACTGAGAGCCAAGAGAATCCCTCCAAATGCTCCCCCTGCAGTAATTCTGAACTATTAAACCATCAAGTCAGGCTATGATGGTTGTTTTATTAAAATAAAGCACTCTGTATACACTCCCCTTAACTCTTGATAATGTATCTAAATATTTTAGAAGTTTCAAGGGGATTTTTGGTAATGCTATTAAGTATTTCTGAGTTTTTCCATTCAATACCTTCTGTATTTCTTAAGTAAAAGTTTCTCCATGTAGCTCAGGCCATCCTTCTTGAATTCCACACGGATGGGTTCCTCCAGAACAGTAACATTGGTCTGGACCTCACAAATTCCCACAGATTCTATTAGAATTATTAAAAAAAAATATACAGATGTTCAGGCTTATAAACTTGTAATTTACCTACATTATTCTTGAATGAACAACACATTGGTAGCCTATCCCTCACTGAGCCTCTGCATAATTCCAAAGTTTAAATGGCCAGCGGTTTTATATTTTCACAACACAATCTGTAGTGGGGGAGCCAGAAAAAACTCATTTATTACAGATTACTACACCAGAGGCATGGAGGGGAAATCCATGACTACACAGATAAAAATCCCACCATATCACAGGAAAGAAAAAAAAAAGAAAAAAAAAGGTCAGTATAATATTATCTTATACAAAAATACAGAGAGAACAAACACCATCCACAGACTAGAGGAAACAAGACCAGCTTGCACAAATCCAATCAGAAAAGAGGAATTTTTTTCCCCCATTTTTCCATGCATACTTCAGCTGATTGCAGCTGTTCGTTGGGACAAATAAATATTGAGAGCCTGTGGAAGGTAAGCAAGAAATGTACTTTGATAGAACGTCCAAAATCCTGAGCCCCGGGACTTTAATATGAACTGCAGCGCTCAAGCACAAAGTGTCACGTGAGAAACAATGCCAGAGAAAGGGACATGAGCTGAAAAGTCTGGCCAATGCCACAGCTGAGTACGAAAATTGGGATAAACATTAACCTGCATGTTATTAAGAGACAAAAAACCTTCAGGGGTTGTTCTTATTGATAAAGGAACACGGAGAGAAAAACTGAGAAAAAACATTTGTTATTCTAACAGAAGATGTCCCTTCACCAATCAAAAATCCGCCAACTCACCCAATTGGCTCTTAATGTATTTAAAATGGAACTAAAGCAGAACAAATCCTACCTGATGGCACCTCACTGGCTGGCACTTGTTCCCTGTGATCACTATTCCCCTTCCTCCACTGAAGCAAAGCCTTCTGGAAAGACTTTGCAGATTCCTCCTCGTTATATGAGCCAGTTAGCAATAATCCTTTGTCCTCATTTCCAGGGCCTGTCCAGGTTGATTCTGAGGGTGGTTCCTAAATCAGTTCCACAACATAATTAACAAAGCACTGGTGACGACAATTCTCTCCCCAGCAATTTTTTTAGTGTCCTCTGTGGAAATGCAACACTCAAGTTTCCTGGGCTCAGCCAAACTACCCTGGAATTCAAGATCACTCATGTTTTATGTGCTCTTGCTCACAAGTAAATTGGAACATTCTATCTAAAGAGCTAAATAAGGAAAACTAAGAAGTTTGTATAAGAAGATCCACCAAAAAACTCCCACTTTTAAATGCTTCTAATATCAGAGAGCAGTGGCCATGGATAGCCCACATCCCATGGATAGCCCTCGTCCCACGGATAGGAAAGATTAAATGAGGCATTTTATGCACCATGTCTAATTTAAACAAATTTATGAGCTGTGTTCTTTATTAATGAAGCTGCACTTTATCACTGAAGCTTCACAGCAGACAGGAGCACATCTGCAGAGGTCAATAAGAGGAAAATGTTCCTAAGGAGTCGCTGGAACACCAATTCACACATTAAAAAAAGCAATCCAGAGAAGTCCAAACTATAAAGAAATGGATGAGATTGACTGAAAAGAGCTACAAAAGGAGAATAACACTGTTACACCGGGATTTTGCTGATTTGCAACCTTCATTAGAGCAAATAAAACTACCGTGGAAAGTTTTGATGACCAACTCTTGAGTGATTATCAAACAAAACCAAGAAATATTTGATGTTCATCCACACAGAGACCAGAAGGAAAGACCCTTTGGCTATACAGTCCCAGAGTAGAGCACATCTTCTTACCAGAGGAGCAGTAAAGGTACAGGCAGAAAGGGTCAGGAGCAGGCACTACAGAAGAGGAATGTGCTCACACCACATCTCCCCTCCACCTCCTCTCTGCCATGATCGACCCAGCGACTTGGCAGCTGCTGGTTTGCACATTAAAGGGTCCTTGTGAGTCGCCCTGAGCCTGCAGACACACGGACCGCTTTACAACGCTGTTCCTCGCTTCCTTCCGCTCTTCCCTCTGCTCCTTACTCATGAGCGCGGCTCAGAGTTTACTGTACGAACGCGTGTTCCTGGGGTCAGCGAGAAGCACCCGAGAGCAAGCCGGCCTTCAGCTACCGCGGGGCAAGCAATCCGTCGTCCAATTCGTGCTAAAAGTAAAGATTTCCAGCCCAGTTTATCGCCCACCCCCCGGGAGCTGGGAGCGCTCCGGGACCGCAGCCGCGCTCGGGGCGTCCCGCGGGGCCGCAGCTCCTCCTGGCGGAGATCCCTGGAACTGCGGCCCCGCTCCCGGGAATCGCGGCGCTCCTTAAAAATCCCCCGGGGAAAACCAAAGCACGCGGCTTCACTACACGCGCAGGGTAAGGCTCACCCAACTCGTTGTTGGGTGAGCACTAACGAAAGCGGGAGGAGGGCGGGAAATAGAAAATATTGAAGAAGCAAAATCCCGTTGTCTCTGGTGCCAGGAATTTCAAATCCACGGCAACTTTTCCGTAAGGAAAGCCATTAGAAGGCACACACAAAGTATCGGCTCCATCTGTTTTGAGCGTCAGCAGCTCCAGCTGGTTTAATCTGCCATAAAAGCCACGGAAATAAATCACAGCATGACCCCATAGGCTGGCGAGGGGGGATCTTTCTAAGTGAGGTGATACTTTTTATTTTCTTACTGAAGAGTGGAACCACTCTATTAACAAAAGTTACTTCAAAAATCAAATATCATGAAGCAACACCACACTTTGGAGGCCAGGTTTCCCATTTATACTTGCTAAAAGGCAAAATTTATTCAATATAAATCACCTCATACTTGATAACAATAATTTCCACTCTAACATAGCTTGAAAAGCAGCCACAATTCAGCACGTGCCCTGGTCCTTATCAAAGTATTTAAAGCTACAAAATATTCATGGACCACTCAATTTTGCCCTATTTGCCTGTAACCATATGTTCTTATTTTAATCACAGAGTGGTGTTCTCGAGTTAAGTAAGAATCTTCTTCAGTCACGTTCACATGCTGTGCAAATTAATAAAGATACAGCTTAAAGAAATTCTTTAGCTGTTACCAGCTCCGATAACCAAATCATTTCATCTGTTTCCTTGCATCCAGGGAGATCAGTGCATAAAATCTCCCTTATGGGCAATAAATAGTTATCACAGAGACAAAGCCTGTGTGGGTATCACCAATGTATTTTGGGAAACAGATGAGAAAAACTCTTACTATTATTTCAATTCCAGAAAAGGAAGATATTTAACTAATGTAGGATCAAATTAATTTCAAATGTTTTTAAGTAGTTTTCTCTTCTTTTGAAGTTGCTGCATGGTTACTCTGGCACCTCAGCCTGGGCAAAGCCAAGGTAATTCATTTTACAAAATATAACAATATATAACAAATGTCTGTCTCCATACTGCCATAAAGCATTTATATGACATCATATTGTGTTGCTGAAGAGTAATTTTTAAACCATTCACTTACCAGCAACACACTCTTAATTTGAGATAGCCCACATGCTATTCTCTCCACTTCAGAGTTTTTATGTGCTACAGCATTTTCCATTTCAGGGTTAAATTGCTCTTTCACTGGCTCTGGAAAAAAACAAACAATTAAAAAACCAAACTAATCCAGTATTCCAGTCTCTGATTTCTTTATGGCTTAACTGCAGCAACCTCCAAGAATAGATAATCTACCAGAAAAATGTTGAAATTTTATTTAGTTGAGAAAGATGTCTTTACCTTGAATCTGGTCTTTGAGTATTTGCAACTTCACTTTTCCTGAAGAAACCTATATGGAAAAATATATCTATACATAAAATGAAATTGAATAAAAGAGTAACTTCTACAGAATGAAAATGTTGCTGTTTCTAGGAAAGCAGCCAGGCATGTTTATGAAGAGAAAACTCCATGTATTGCTCATGACAGCCCTGAAGGCTAGGACCACTTTCCCTCCCCAGCCATGAAATGATGTTGTCCTTGTTTGCCCAGCCAGGAATGTTCTCCAGAACATTCCAGAACTGCAGAACTTCCATAACCACGGTGACCTAAACTCAGATGTCAACCAATGATGTCCTCTGCACACACAACGTGCACTCACAGGTGCAGGTCTCAGCCTGTTTTCCTTCTGCTTCTCCTCATGACCCTCCCATGATTTGGCATCCCAGGAATTAATAATTTTCATCATTGCTCCTCGCTTTTTCCCCTGCAGAGTCCACACTGAATCTCTTCCCTGCCCCTCACTCACACCTTGCTTCAATTCTACCCTTTAGAACATTCTGCCCCATCTCAGCCGTCAGAGCTGAAATCTGAAGTCTCCTGAAGCAACCAACAGCTTTGAGTTACTTGGCCCAGAGAAGGGGAAAGGGAAGGAGGTGGCTTAAAGAAAACCTTTTCATTTTATTGGAATTGAGTGTGCTGGCTGAGAGGACCTTCTTGCCAAAGTGCTGCTGCTTCAAAAGGCTTCAAACAGCAACTGTGATGGCTCAGTCTGAAGTTGTCATTGTCTGCTTTTCTCTCCAGACTTATCCCAGCTTTATTTCAGCCAGCTCCAAGCGGTCTGTGTCAATTAACAGCTCTCATTTCAACCCAGGACACACAGCACGGCTTCCAGAAAAAAAAAACATGCGAGAAAACTTTCTTTTCAAGTCCCACTCAGGCCAATTTGTGCCTCTCCAGACACATCCGTGCCTGCTAAAGCAAAGAGGAAGCATCTCTAAGCTGAATTAGTTTGGATTTGGGGATCCCCTATAGATTTTTCACAGAACAAGTGAAGAACATAAGCTCTGTTATCACAACTGGGATTTTACCAGCACTTGTGAACATTATTTGCTGACAGACACACCTAATACCTCCTTCCACGATGCACAAAGCCTCAAGGACAAGAGCCTAAGCTATTAAAATACACTTATTTCACCGAAGAATTAAATATTAAGACCAGCTTATTACAGCTGGAAGTGATAACACTCTCTACAAGGTTCAGTCTTCAGCTACTTACAAATTTGACCAGCTTTGACCATTCCCAAATGTCTGCTTTACTCTGAATATTTTCTAAGAGTGTCAGCAAAATTGCCCTTGTCTATTCCAAAAGGGAATAAGGGAGAATACCCCACTGAGTGAATATTAAAAAGCAAACACATTTTTCAATTCTTACAATATTAAAGCTGTAGAAGCAATGATAATTTGCTGCCCTTCACAATTAAAAACACAACAGATCACCCAACAGAACTTGATGTTCCTCCAGCTTTATGGTATGGAAAAAATAAACAATGAGGAATTTTACTCAAAAGGTGCTTAATCTTTTATTATTTTTATAGCATTTAAAATTCCCATGTCCTGCAGCATAAATCTAATTCTAAATCTTGTTTTGTTTCAAATAGCTTTACTTGCAAATACAGTTAGTACCTTTTTCCAGTTTTCTTTACTTTGTGACAAAACTCGGGCTTGGATGGTCATTGGTCCTGCCTGTCCAGATTTCCAGTGATAAGCACTTAATTTCCTATGAGCCAAGAGCAAGAGAAAAACTCACAAATTATGTCTTCTGTAAGCAAGAGAAACAAAAAGGTTTTCCTTCAGGTTTTTAAATCTGAACAGAGCATCAGCATCACAAAAATAAAATACTTCTCTAGAGGAGAATCAATTCCCCAAAACACAAACACCCCCTCCATATTGAAACCTGCCTCACATCTACTTTAACAGCAGTTAAATGTATAAGAAAGAATGTATAAGAAAGAACTGATTTTTAAAATTGGTCTAAGCTTTTAAATGTAAGGAAATCTTGGAAGAATATAAAAAGAAGTACACATCAAATAGGTCTTCATTGTCCCAGTTTACTCCAGGGCTTTCGTCCAGCACTGCTAAAATGTGGCGCCTTTTAATAAGTCAGGAACAAACATGTACAATTTCAGTGATATATCAATTTAGATTTGATTGCTAGGATGAACATGGAAGATGGAGAGGAAGAATTTAAGACTAAGGGTGATTAAACAGTGATTTTCAGCTTTAGGACACTGCAGAACACACTGCTGTGGAATAGAGAGCAAGGATTCAAATGTAAAACCTGCTCTGTTTTACAGAAAACCAAACATAGGGCACAACAAACAAAAACAAAACAAGGGGTTAGAAAAACAGAGGAGGGAAGAGGGATGAAGGCCAGGCCGGACAGGGCTTGGAGCAACCTGGGCTAGTGGAAGGCGTCCCTGACCATGGCAGGGGGTTGGAACTGGATGATCTTTAAGGCCCTTGCCAACCCAAACCATTCCAGGATTCCCACTATTCCTATCATTGGAGCTCCCCGTGACACCACGATCAGGATCTGCAGGTTACAAGGACGTGAGAACAACACAAGAACAACTGCCCGAGATCAATACGGGGGGCCAAGTGCCACACGTCATCTGGAAATCTGCCTCACCAGTCAGAGCTGCAAACTGAGCAGCTCCAAGGCTCCAAGGTATCCAAGGCTTCTCCATCTCCAGGGACACAGCACACCAGGCAGAAACACAAAGAAATGGAAGCAGATGTTGCAGGGATTTGTCAGCATTCAGAGTGAGTCAGAGAGATTTAAGCTTCCACCCCAGCATTTGCTTCGTTCCATTGTGCTTCCTTTCCAAGCCTTGTTTCCCATCATAGAGAAGATGCAGCTCTGAAGCTGCACAGGTGCACGAAAAATGGGATCAAAGCGATGTTAAAAACAGAATCCTCCTCAGAAACTGCAGAAATAAGACCAAAACAGCGCAAGAGAAACTAGTCTCTGTCTCCAGCTTTAAAATTAAGAGGACAAATCCAGTTAGAGAGCAGAAAAGGGAGAGGGAATAAATGAGGAAAAAGGGATCAAATGTCACATGTGAGTTTAAAAGTAACAAAGCCATAGGGAAGCAAGTTTATCATTGGGAAGAGAAATTGGAGCGACTGAACACTGCTGTGAATTCCAAACTTTGCAGGAGAACCCATCTGGGGCAGGGGGAGGTGTGGAGGGAGCATCTCGCTGGATTCCATTTTTCCAGACAGAAATCCCACCTACTTTCTCTCTTCTTTTTCTCTGCTCATGTTTGACTGGAGTTGCCGTAATTTCTTCTCCATCTCTTTGTTTTCTGTCTCTAACTGCACTTTCTCCAGCTGCAATTCTCTGACGGTTCTGGAGGAGTTAAAGCAGCAAAATATTCATCAGAAATTACAGGAAGGTGAGTGAGGTACCTGAAGAAGTTTAAAGCAGCAAAAAAAGTCACCCTTTTATCTCCCATCAAGACTGAAAACAGTTCTGGAAAAGGGGTGTGACAGTGACAGGGCTACTCCAAAATGAGCTCTAGAGTGGCCAACACAAAAGTCATACGACTGTGTCTGTGCTCAGAAAGGTTTGTTGTTTAATTACTTTAAAATAAACCATCCCAGTGACTTCTTTAGTATTGTTTGTATCATACATTAGATATACAGAGTTATAAAACCTTTAACTCAATCGGAAAGTAGATTAAAGCCTAAGAAAATATTAAGGATAAAAGCATAGGGAAAATGCTAGAAAAGAAACACACCATTATTCTTCTTGCTGTGGCACAAATAAGCTCTTCTACTTAATGTTGCATTAAAAGTTATTAAAAGTTACAACAACGCATCTCAATCCCAATCAGACAGAACGCACTTACTTTGTTTTTAGTCTCACTGACGTTCCAGTTTTTGAGCCTGGGAGTATCACAAAATCATTGATGTTCATGGTACCCAGTATAACTTCTTCAGAAAAAGAGAATTTCAGTGATCTACAGTTAGAAACCTGTTGAAATGGGAATTTGATTGAAATTAAAACAGTAAAAAACTCATTAAACATCCAAAAATATTCACATATAGGCAAGAAAAATGAAGCACAGAACTTGTTTATATGAAGTACCAATAAAATCCTAAAGCAACTCTAAATTAAATTTAACTGGGGAAAAAAAACCCACCTTTTTATTACTTTTATGATACCAGGGAAAAGATTTTCTTGTCTTTCATTTGGACAATTCCCTAAAGTTCAGTGCAAGCAGTTTAATATTAAATAAAACAATAAAAAAAATGAACCAAACCCATAGAAAGCACAAAGGAGGAGAAAATTGTACCAACGGCTATGAAGTCAAAGCATCTCAACTGACTTGGGAAGATAAATTCCTTCTGTCATGTACAAATTGATACAGAGGAATACAATAACTCACAGAGCAGAGTTAGTCCCTACTCTCAAGACTTCAAGACAATGGTATTTCAAATCCTTTTTTTTTTTTTCCCCCCACCCTGTAAAATACTCTTCCAAAAAGCAAGTTCATCCAGCACAGAGTCCAAACTGGAGTGAACATCCAGATCCAAGCTGGACTGGAGTGTTGGCAGGATAACCAGTACAGACCAAGCTCAGTGCCAAAAGTGAGTATTTACTGGGATCCAAAGGGGAAAAAAAACCGGATAATCCAGAGACTTACAGCTCCCAGGGTGTTTGGAAACTGTCCTTCAGCTCTTGGGTCTCCGGTTCCCAGTGGAAGCAGGACCAAACTGAAACGATACGGAGAAGTTTGGCTTTGAAATATAGCAAACGCAAAACTGAGCTCAGGAGGAAAAGCTTTGCTGCCTGTTCACACACAACCTGAAAATGAGCATTAGTAGTTAAAATGTGGCCAAACAGCACCTCCGGCCGCGAGGCAAAGCACCACTCAATGGCTTCTTGCAGACAGTTAAACACCTGGTGCCACAGAACCCGAAACAATGACATTTCAGTGCTGACAGAACGTGTGCATAAAACATGTTTCTTGTTGTGTCAGAGAAAAGCAAAACACTGAATCCTAACATCATGTCAAAACAATTTTTCTTTTATTGCTTTCTAAGATAAAACAAGATTTTATTAACTTGGAAGAGAAGAAAGTTCCTCTCTTGCAAATGTGTGCTAGCAGGACTAGTGCAGCTGGACAGGAGGAGGGAACACTCTGGGTATGAGGGAGCCCAAAGGATATTTAATATTCAAAAAAAAAAAAAGGAAAAATTATTAAAAAAAATCAAAAGAAAACCAGGTAAAAAATAGTAAAAAAAAAAAAAAACAAACAAAGACAAAAAGAGGCCAGCTTAGCAAGCTCAAGGGGGGGAAACTAGTTAACTCACATAAATGGTATTTTTTTTACTAACTTTAAACGTTTGCTTCCACTGGAATATTTTAAAGAGGCAAGTTAGAAGTTGTGATAAGAGCAGAATTAAATGTCAGAGGTATTGTGTGAGAATACCAGAGATAAAAGGCCCTGTTTTTTCAGGAACACTGTAATAACTGGGTGGGAAAAAAAAAGTCTCAAGTTGAAGGTAACAGAGGATAGACATGAATTTATTCAGTAGCTATTAAAGCATAATCTTATTTTTTTAAGAACAGCTGTTGAACAGTGAGACCGTAACAGTCAAACAATTAAACAAACCCCATGGGGAAATACACACTCTTAGCACGTAAAACATCCTTAAGTATCCATGAGATGGGCACTCAGGACTGACAGGGAAGTCCACCAAAGGGAACCCCAAACTCCTCAGGCACTGACTTGTAATTTAAATACAGGCAGGAGTTCCTTTTTTTCTGTCTGCTTTTTGTTTAATGAAGAATCCTTTTTCTCTCACTAATAGGTAGCACAATTTGCCAGTGAGGCAAACAGTAAAGCAACTCATCAACATAAATAAATCAAGCATTAATTAGCCACATCCTTTCTGCCTGCTCTTCTACGCACCCTGTACTCAAATTTCATCATTCTAGCAGGTTCCTCTGTGCTAATGGATATAAAGTGCCACTGAACAAAACAAACACTGGTGTTTTGGCTAAATGAAATTTAATTTAACTTTAAAGCCTGCATAGCTAAATGAACCCAAATTCCACATACCCTGTATCTCAGCTTAGCTCAGATTCCTTCCTAATCAATTTAAAGATGGGTTTATAACTCAAAGACAGCTGAAGATGGGTGCAGTTTATTTCAAACTACAAGAATTTAACTAGAGCAGACTAAATTCCAACAGCTTTCTCACATCAATAAACCCATAAAATCCGAAGGGATACTACTGTATATGTAATAGCTCACATCCAATTATTGTAACCATGAACACGGATTTCATGCTACACTGAGTCCTATCCACTTACCAATAATTCAAACCCAACTCTTTCCTTTGAAGAGGAATTCTAAGTGTAATAAAGAATTTGTCTGTCATTGCTCCCCACCCACTTGCTGTTAATTACAACTCAGACTCTCAGACTTGTGGTCCTTCCAAACATTTAATGTTTCACTAACTAGTTAAAAAAAAAAAAAAAAAAAAAAAAAAG
>VZRE01017091.1:476164-506567 GCA_013396775.1 Cephalopterus ornatus
AAAAAAAAAAAGGAAAGAAAAAACCCCACCACACAAACTTTGTCTTGTTAATCCGCCAGTGTAAATCCAGCAGTCAGGTATGCCAATGGAATCTCGGTCTCAGAATAAATTCATATCCTCCATGCCCCAGTATCTGTGACACCAACCACTACAAAAACTTTTTAAACCAATTACCCATTTCTATGTTTAATGCCATACAACACACACAAAGTCAGACCATGAAACCCACATTAAAATAGCTAAAGGATACTTTCCCAAAGTTATCTTCCCACAGTTTGCGATTTCACTCCACTTTGGAAAGACGCATTACCTTGACGACTGTGAAAAGCCAACACCTATTTCCACGGGTGGTGAATCTTCACCGCTTAACCAAGAACTCTGGTTTCAACTGTATTTTAAGAAACTTCAAACAAAGAAGACAGGAGAATGCTCTCTGTCTCTCCAAGCGGTCTACTAAAAAAGAAAAAAACCACATTACCAAGTATGTTTCTGGAGATAAATGCCTCCTTACCCACATTGTACAGCTACAGTAAGTAGCTGCAGAATCCGCCCAGAGGAAGCAGAGCAGGGGGAGCAGCAGATGGGGCAACAAATAATAAGTTTATTGAATAAACGGAGCAGAGTCGGTACTTGCCTTTAATAAAGCTTCTGTCAAGCTCTAGTGTGTGCAGGGCGGTCGGTCCGGATGGAAAACTCAGCTCTAGGGCAACACAGTGCACGGGGGCAGGCAGAAAATAAAGACCTAAAAGCCCTACAGCAGAGCAGTGGGGTTGGGGTTTTGGTCGCGTTACCGAGGGCTCAGTTTTCCGAGATTAATGAAAGGTGGGAAGCGCAGGGAAGAAGAGAAGTGGCCAGAACTGTAACCTAAGACTAGAGAGCCGTGAGGGGGGGGGAATGAAGAGCAGCGAGAACACGAATTCCAGCTGTGCTCGGGCAGGGCACTCCCGGGGACGATGTGGGCGCACCTCCACCTGTCCCCGGGTGCTCCCTCAGCCCGTGGTGGGGCGGCAGCGCCGGGCCGGGACGCGCTGGCTGAGGGTCCCCTGAGGGGAACCGCAAGGACCGCCCCCGCCGGCGCTGAGGGCTCAGCCCCGCGGGGTTGGTGCCCGTCCTGGCCCTGATCCTGATCCTGATCCCGATCCCGGTCCCGGTCCCGCGGCCGCCGCCGTTGCCCTGGCAGCGCGGGCCGCGGGCCAGCCCATTCGGCGGCGCGGGGGTGGGACACGGGAGAGACTATTCCGTGCGGGGCTGAGGGGAGCGGCCGCCGCCCTGTGGGAGCACGGCGAGCTCCTCAGCGCCGTGGAGCCGTGAAGGTATTCAGCTACACTTGTGAAGTCGTAGAATTGTCAGGGTTGGAAGAGACCTTTACGATCATCCAGTCCAACCGTCCACCGAGCTCCGCCGCTGTAACCCCTAAAGCACATCACCCGGCGCCAGACCCGGCTCCTCACGGACACCTCCAGGGATGGCGACTCCAACACCACCCTGGGCAACCCATTCCAAGCCTGACCACCCCAACAGGGAAAATTTTTTATCTAAGACCTAAAATGTGAATCTTTCCTGCCTCAGCTTAAGGCCCTTTCCTCTGGTCCTCTCGCTGCAGGCACGGCAGAAGAGACCTGCCATCACCTGATCCCGATCTGCTCTCAGGTAGTTGTGGAGAGCAAGGAAGTCCCTCCAGAGTCTCCCCCGGATTAAACACACCCAAGTCCCTCAGCTGTTCCTCATAATTTAAACCCCGGGCCCACCACACCTGCTGTGAGCTCAGTCCCTCAGGTGGCCAGGGGCTGCTCCATCATTTCCAGCCCGGCAGCATCTCCATGGTGGTCCAAGAGCTCCATCGCTGAGGAGGAGCAAAGCCGAGACCTTGGTGCTCCCGCTCTGGACAAGGCTCAGCTTTTCAGTCACTGGCTTTAAAGCTGATCCTGAAAGTCCCTGTGCATCCAGTAGACTCAGTGCTGCTCCATCACACACGCCACCGGGAGACACCGGAGTTAGAACCCCCCAGACCCTGAGACACAGTAACACGCAGCACTTCCACCTGCTGAGTTTTCAGGACATACTTTATTTACATGGGGTTTTTTTTCCCTGCAATAAGTTCAAAGGGTTTTATCCAGTGAAAACAAAAATACATGGGTGGTGCTCTCACACTGCTGCTTGTATGAAGTGCGCTCCCCACAGCAGAAGTTGCAGGGGATGCCCTGGAATGCGTGGAAAGGGGGAATGACCTCAAATTTTACTGCTCATCCTCCCTCTAAGCAATTCAAGGATTTCATAGAATCATAGAATCCCGGAATGATTTGGGTTGTGAGAGACCTTAAAGCTTATCTATTTCCAAACTCCTTCTGTGGGCAGGGACACCTTCCACTAGCCCAGGTTGCTCCAAGCCCTGTCCAACCTGGCCTTGGAACACTTCCAGGGATGGAGCAGCCACAGCTTCCCTGGGCAACCTGTGCCAGGGCCTCCCCACCCTCTGAGTAAAGAATTTATTCCTGACATCTAATCTAAACCTGACTTCTTTCAGTTTAAAACCGTCGCCCCTTGTCCTGTCACTATCTCCCCTTATAAAAAGTCTCTCCCTCCTTTTTATAAGCCACTTCCATCCCATTTCAACCTTTATTCCCAAAGTGCTGCAAAACACACCTCTGTTTGTCTTTGAATCCAGGCTCTTCTTTTTTCATTCTAACTTATTATTTATTCACGATTTCATCTCTGGAAGAACCAATATACTCTCCCGGCTGATTTAGTGCCAGGCTTTAAGCAGCTAAATCTAAATCAACCTCACTGAGTGCAAGGAGGCTTCAAATAGCTTTTCATACCAGTTATCCCATTATCCACACAAACCTTTAGTTAGTGCTCAGGACCCAGAGCTACACAGGGCTCCTTGTGATGTTTAATTTTTCAGAAAAGCTCTTTTTATGCCCACCCTGTAGATGTGTGCAGTTGTAGATCTGTGCACACATCTTGGCTCTTCCGGGCCTGGTATTTATGTAACTGCCAATAAACAATAACTCCCACATCATCCCCTCAAAGGATACCTGCAGTGAACGGCAAGATTGAAGTTTTTATCAGTCAGATTGTTTCAGTTTATCTGCTTTGAGTCTTGTCCTCCCAGTTTTGGTGGCTACACCATTGTTTATAATTGATGCGGCTTTAGGGAAAAACAATCTTTACAAAAAAAGCTGGCGTTTCAGGGAAAAGCTCTCTGTGATCCAAGCCAAGCTTTAATAAGTACAAAGTATTATCTGTTTGAAATTTATGCACTCTAAGCTGTATTTCATTTGGCAAATTTGCATTTGTCCCATATGTATGCAAGCTAGGAGGCAAAAAATAACTTACACTGTTTCTCTTGACTGTATAATCTGTCTGGCAGTAATTTTCCTTCATCATCCTGGTTACAGTACAGTTTTCAAGATTTTACCCTGACAGGCAACTTGTGTGGAGAGCCTGTGGAAACACATATGGATTTATGGATTTTTTTTGATCTTGGGAAGGAACTGGAGTTTGCGTACTGTGTATCAGTCTGAAAATATTCTGTATTCTGGACCTTATTTGGAGTGTTGTTTTACAGTTTTTAAACGTGTTCTTTCCTGTTGGAAAATCATCTTCTTAGTAGCCACATGAATATAGTTTTTAAGATTCTATAATAATGCCTTACTGAAAGGCATCTCCCTATACACGGGATACATACCTGTCATTTTTAAAGAATGTAGAAGTAATACATTATTCTAAATAAATTATGTTGCAATACTCCAGACCACTCTTAATTACAATGTTTCCACTAGGAAAAATGCAGTTTTAGACGTAAAATAATTTTCTGCAGAAAAATTGGCATTCAGTTCCAAAACTTAAATGATTCAAAGTGACTTTATGAGCTTTGGATCACGTGCTTCAGCTGGAAGAGTATCAAGAGCCTGTTTTGTTGAGGTTTGGCCCATTAGATTTACATACATGGGAGATGAAGTCATGCAGGAGTTGATGGTGGCATATTTATAATTAGATTACTTCACTTTCAGCCATTTTATGTCTCCTCTGGTGTTCAGTTCTATTTTTTTATTTTATTTATTTAGATCTGATTTTCACGAACGTAATTTCCTATTTTTGCGATCAGCTTTCACAAATGTAGATCACACAAAATTAATGAGTGCGTTCCTAATTTCTACCAAAGTCACTCTTATTGAAAGTAAATGCAAAGTTTATAAGGAAAATAACAACTGAAGTTCAACTCAAATCCATCTGGTGGAGTTGTGCTATAAGTTATAAACCTTCTGTGTTTCTTAAGGCTCTTCCCGTTGCTCTTCCCTTCCTTTGTTCTCATGCTGCTCCTGACAACAAGGAAACCAGATTTATGAGCTGTGTGGGGTTTGTCATCCATATTAAAATATTTTCAACTGTTCTTGAAACTCTGTATTTAAAGCTCCAGTTGGAACAGCTGAGCACAGAGGTGAATAAGTGCCCAAGTGACTGACCAAGGCTGACTTCGAGGGGTTTGTTCCAACCCACATTCCTTCTTTGATTTGCGATCCCTTAAATTTCTTTCAAGCTTTAGGTGAGGTTCCAGATCAAGATTTCAAGCTTTCTGCCATTGCAGAACTGTGATTTATATTAATACTGGAAATAAGGAAGGATCAGAAAATATAATTTCATTTTTTCCCAGGCTGCCTTTGATCACTTTCCACAAATAGTCGTGCAGTTCAAGTTCCACTTCCATGGCCATTTACCAAAGGCCAGTTTTAAGATCTCATAAACTGGTATTTGCAGGAAATGGACTTTTAATTTGGTCTGGAACAGCTAATTCTTATAACCAGGAAAAAATAGAAGCAACATCATTTTACTTACCTGATGACTTACCATGGACACTAATACACTTTCAATAAGGGTATTTTTAGACCTCAGGAGGAGATTGTGTTACTTAATAGGAGTGAATTATTTGCTCCATTTTGTCAATACAGCAAGAGCCTTGTTTTCCCTCTTGCTCCACGATTTTTGACTGCAGATAGAGGTATGGAATGAAAGCTACCGATGTTATTCCTTTAGTCACAGCAGGTCCCATTTAAGATGGTCTGGAGCATTAAAGCTATTTAAATACAGGGCAACCCCTGAACAGCTTAATCCCTTTTGCTTGAGAGGAGAGGGCTGGTTAAGTCCATTGGGAAGACAAACCGAAGCAGGGTTTGATTTCCTGTCAAAACCATCCTTCCCACTTCCCAGAACAACACATGAAATTGCCATATTCGGTGCTTTTATGGCATTTGTCATAAATAGGGATTTCCTTGCTCAGTCAGAGCTCCTTGTTTGATTACAAACCTTGGGTTCGGCTAAGCACAAACCTCAAACCATCAGAGTTTACCAGATTAAAAGAGATATTGTTCACCTTGAGGAGTGCTGTGAAGACCAGGGCATTCATTTGTGCTTGTGTGCCTTGAAGCAAAAACACACAGTGCCTTTTCTCAGCCCTGCTTCACCCAAAATCCAACTGAAAATAAAAAAAAGACAGACCTAATTTCAAGTTTTTTGTGAGATCAGGTGAGTTTCAGGTTTCACCATCAAGTTTCAGGTGGGTCCATAATGTGCAGCCTCCACATCTGAGGGTAAAGCAGGTTGATACCTACAAAGAAAAGCACTTTGCAGTAATAAATGGAAGGGATTATCTTCAGTGCTTCCCTTGAATGCAGCTGCTGGGTAGTGTTTTATTTGTTCACTTTATAAGGATAAAAAAAAAATGAACTTGTTTTAAGCCATTCGGGTTTAAGATAGGCTTTGCTCCCTGGTTGGAGGGAAAGATTAGCACTTATTAGAGCCTAATCTTAATGATATCCATTTATAAATAGGGCTTCAAATTGTCTAAAATATTTAAACATGATGAAATGGAAAGACTTAAGGCAGCTGGAGTCTTCAGAGAGAAAAAAAATTGAAAACCTGAAGATTTATCTACAAAGATTAAAGTGGCTTTAATAGCAAAGCCCTAAGAAAATAAAAGGAAATATCAGAAGAAGGGAAACAGCAGCCTTTACTCGTGTCTGTACAAGGCAAATTAAGTTATAAATGTGCTAAAAAGGCTTAAGAAATTATAAATAAACTTAACCATTCAGTTGCTGTTTCACAGCCAAAGACAACACATCCTTTGTCTAATGATGTGTTTGCCTTCGCTTTTCACACAGAAGAGTGTTAATGCATTGAGGCATTTTCAAGTTTTAAAAATAGAAATGGCTTTTTTTTTCACCCCCAAACTGTAGGAAAGAGAAAACAGAACTCTTGTTTGTGTGCAGATGTTCTAGTGAAGAAGACAAAGAGTTCCTCACCCATCACAGGGCGAGGTCGGGTTACAAGCAATTGCCTTGAAGTTTTAGCACTCTGAAATTCCACCTCTGCCCAGGATCATCCTTCCCTTTCACTCAAAAGCTTCCCTATCGTAAGTGAAAATGGTGTCTTGTGCCCAAACCTCAGAGGAGCCTGGATATGAAAGGCCTTTTCATGAAGGTTTTCAGCAGGGAATGAGTGTGAAGAGCAGGACGGCAGGATGAGCACAGGGAGTTTGCCATCATGTTCAGCACAAAAAAGGGCTTTTTTCCATCATGATATGGAGCATCAGCCTAAACATTTCCATGTCAGTACTGTATCCAAACAGATGGATCCTTTCTGGGTACACAGGGAACGGCAGCTGGGTTTTTATGGAAGGCTGAGCTGAATTTGCTTTGCTTCTCCTCCCCAGTTACTGATCTGGGATGACACATTTTTAAATGCCCAAGGTTATACAGATGTAAGTCTAAACTCACCTTGCATCCATTCTTCTCTCCCTCAGACTCACAGCACTGCTTTTCTCTCCTGACATCCCAAGTTTCTCAATGCCACTTTTCATGTAGCCATTTGGAGACTTGCTGCCTTCCCACGACTTGCTGTTAACACAGGTCTTGGCTGTTTTAGGGCAGCATTTACCTAAACTCAGCTGAGAAATTCTGTCCTTTGAAATGGTTAATAACCTTTTCCTTCCATTTTCACAACTGCAGCATCTCGGTTCCTTTCCATTCTGGAATAACAAAAACCGGGGATCAGGACATAGCATGTCTAAGATGGATTGGGTTATAATAACATGCACAAACTTCCTAGAAAGATTGAAACCGAGAAATCCCCGACTGAACTTTATCTCTTGACACTGCCTCGACATGGTTACTGAGTGCACCTCAGTTCTGCAATTTATCCCTGTAATAGCTCTGCAGAGCTTCTTCAAAGCCTTGCCAAGTTATTTCGGTGTCATCATCAATATTTGCTTCAAAAATTGGATATGAGAAACAGTAAAGGAGCAGTTTATATGTGAATAATGATTAGCTTTAACAGCAATACCAAATCATTTCCCATAGCCCTGGTAGAAATAGTTCAACTCTTTCCTATCTCTGAAAGAGTAAGACACAAAAAGCAATGCAGATCACAGTCCAATTTCAGAGCCAGAATGCCAACATATCATCTTTTAAAGAACTTTCACTGGAATTGCTTACAAATATGAGGAAATATTGCTTATTTAGCACCTCTGTAGGGGGGAGAGATACTTCTCTAGAGAAGAACTTTTAATATCATCATTAAAATAATTCCATCTAGTAAAACTTTGCAGTTTTAGTGGAGTATGTGCAAAATGTGATAAGGATGGTTTGGTCTGCTTGTATTAAATTCCTTTTGTTGCTGAACCACTGCAATGGCTTATTGAAAATATCAAAAATCAAAAGCTCAGCTCCTGTTTTTCTGGGCTGGCAGGGATACGAGCTCTGAGGAGCACATGTCATATTGCCATCATTTCTAATTTGGTGAGTAACTGTCAGCAGCAGCAAAACCTGACTGGAGTCACTGAACTCGCTGCAGGTGGGTCAGAAAAGGTGATGGAGCACAACTGATTTGTGCCTCCTCAAATCTTTGTCGTGTCAAAAAAAGAACTCACCTCATTCCTGTGCTGAAGTTGCTGGGAAAGTTTGCATTATAAAAAAAACTTGGCAGGTTCTGTAATAAAGAAAAGAGGGTTCGATTGGATATGAGTAAGAAATTCTTCCCTGTGAGGGTGGGGAGGCCCTGGCACAGGTTGCCCAGAGAAGCTGTGGCTGCCTCATCCCTGGAAGTGTCCAAGGCCAGGTTGGATGGGGCTTGGAGCAACCTGGGATAATGGAAAGTGTCCCTGCCCATGGCAGGAGGTGGAATAAGATGATCTTCAAAGTCCATTCCAACCCAGACTATCCTGTGGTTCTATGAAATCCTTGAATTGCTTTCAGCAGGACTTTAGAATTGAGAAAGTCTGGAGAAGTGACTTTTATTAGTTCTGTACAAGTTCACAAGACATAAACTTTGAAAAGCTTTCCCTCCTCCATTGATTTAAGAACAGGACTGCTCATTTCCCTGTAGGCACAGAGCTCCTAGAGAGGTATCAAGACATCTGGATAAGCTTTTTAAAGGCAGAGAGAATGGATGGGGGAGGAAAACATCTCAGGAAGCTGATCTGAAACAATGACGGTGCAAATTCTTTCATTCTATGCAAGAATTTCTTCCTTATTCTCATTTTAAGAACTACAGCTGTAAATATATCCACCTGTCAAATACTATCCTCCATATCCCTCCAAAAAAAAGGAGAAAACTTTTTCTCTGGATCATCTTAATCAAAGAGGACTCAAATATTTTGGACCTCCCAGCAGAGATGGGGTTTTGTGTTTTCACTTTACGATTTTGAACTTAAGGTATCTCAGTTCTACCTGAATTCTGCTGGAGATGCCAAAGCTCTTTACCAGACTCCTTGCTGGGCTCTTCACAGAAAAGTATTGACAGAATCCCATAATTGAATGTGATCATTGTAAACGCTGGTATCCCAAAAGTGAGCCCTCTCTCCATGTAAAATCCCACAAAAAATTGTACTTAGTGCCTCACAACTACATAAAGAGGTGTCATTTTAACATCCATGTTCAAATGACACCCTTGGTCATGGCTCCACCAGAATTTAGGTGAGCAATTAGCAAATGTTTGATATTTGGCTCTAAACAAAGATGTCTTTACAGTGTCAATTTTATAGTCTGGTTGTTGGATCATTACCTGGCAAAGGCAAGGTGGAATATCCATCAGGAAGTTGTTGGCAATACTCCAGATAAAGAAGAAAAAGATTCAGGTTGTGTCTAAAAAAGAATTCAGCAAATAAACAAGCGAATAGAAACCAGCAGCTGGATTAAGAACAGAAATAAAGAAAAAGAAAGGGGGAAAAAAAAGTGAAAATATGCTTGCAATGTAGAAGAGCTTCACTGGAGTCCTTTTTTGTCCCAAAAAGCAGCAGAAGTTAATCCCCTCTGCTGGAAGGCCAGAGTTAGAGACTAAAACACTGGTCCTGCAGGTAAATACAAGAGAAGGTCTCGCTGTTAAAAAATTCATGTAAAAATCATTCCAGGTCAGATATGTTCCTCCAATTCCAGCAAGCTGACAAAAGAAAGAATTAGATACCAGGTCACAGCGGGCCTGAATTAATCAATATGGATTTCAAATACATCTCCTTGATAGTTGCATTAAGATGAGCAGACGATTATTGCATGGGCAAAGAACAAGCTGTCAGAGAAACAGATTTTCTATTCTGAAATTCAAGTTTTCTCATCTTTTTTAGCACTTAATGGGTAAAAAACAATACTTAACCATCACTAATGAGATTTTAATTTCAGGAATTACGTCTGGCTTGCTTTATGTGATTATTCCATCTCTCTCACACCTGGTGGTCTTTTTCAGCACTCCGTAAAAAAGCATGAAGTCTATACAGGCAAAGGAGAATTTACTTAATGCAAATCATTACTGTGAACTTTGGGTTTTCATCAGCTACTAAATGTCCTTGGCATTAGAAAATACCACAGCCATAGGTAATGTCACAGAACATTAACAATTCCATATTTTTATCAATTTAACTGACCTTCTCTGCACTTATTATTTATTTGAACTAGAAAAATCTAAACACACCATGGACATTACAGTGAAATTACTGCATAGTTCTCTAAATGCCTTTCCTTACCCAAGACTTTCCATAATTAACTTCTGAAGACCCTAATAAAAATACCAATTGTGTAATCAGTAAAAATAGGGATTTCTCTTCTTTGTGTGGCACCCATTTGCATCTCCTACAGATGATCTGATTCAAAGTCATAATTTAAGAAACACCTCAGTTTTCACATCATAAAACAGCAGGAATTTTTTGTCATTAAAGGCATATTGTTAAAAATGTTATTATGGAAGGGTGTAGGGATTTCCTGCCTCCCCTGAGCACCCATTTCCTGATTGCCATCATATAGTGCTGTAATAAAGTCCCAAAAATGCTGCCTTATAGTAGCGAAATAAATAAAGAAAATGTGATTATTATTCGCCATCTCATCACTGCCAAACTCTACCACAGTAGCGAGGGACTTGAACTGTCTCTGGGTGGAGGACAAGAATTCCTCATCCCAAAAGCTGAGATGAGGAATCAGAATTCTTTCTGAAAATTATTCCCATAGAAGTACTTGTTTGTTTTGATGCTTTATTTTATTCAGAGACCAAGAAGAATCCCAGCAGAAGGACTGCAGGGAGAGGGAAGAGTGGCTGAAGATCAGTTAAATCCGATATAATAAACAATACAACCTAACAGACTTCTGCTGTATTCTGGTATGGGAATCTATGATTCATTCTTTTAGAAGTCACTTCTCTGCTGAATGAAGAAATTATTTTCTCCATTTTATTTTTCCCTTTTCAAGTCCACTACCCAAAATCCATTTGGGGAGTCATGAAGAAGAGGCTGCATTTCTCCCTTGAAAGTTGGGAGTGTGGTCAAGACTCAGGATCAGCCACCGCAGGCCCCTGTCCCTTCCTCCCGCTTTTGGGTCCATCTTGCAGCAAAGAATAGTGACCCAGCCTAGTAAAATACATTCTTAAATCACAGCCTTAAATAATAAGGAGAAGATCTGCCTCAGATTTTATATGGTTTATTATATGTGTAAGATGCATTATCTGTAAGGACCCAGCAGAAATAATCATTGACAGTAACATTTGAAATAGTGCGTGGTTTTAACTTCTTCCACTTGAGACGTGGTATTTCATTTTAAAACTCGTGCTCAGGGCATATTGTAACTATATGCTGTTTTAACTGTAGTTATTATTTCCTCTGCAGGCATTTGGCAAATGGAAGTCGTAAAATGGCCCATTTAAGTGACAATGGATATGCTCAAGAAAAGGGCTTTACAACAGAGAATGTGCTGGTTACAAATGAAAATTTGATACTGGCAAACTCCATCAAAAAATAAAGTCAAGTTACCTCCAATCCCATCTCACTATCCTTTCTAGATGTAGCAAATCACTTTTTGTGCATTAAAACACGTTAAAAAGCAGCTTAAGGACCAGAAAATGAATGCAGAAATTCACTTAAAGGCAAAATTTGCATTCCCAAGGTGTAACACAAAAACCCAGGGAACTGTGAGGGTTTCCTGGAGCTGTGCAGGGAAGGTTCTCCCAATTCTTTGCTTCTATTTAAATTATGAGAAGCAAGATGAGAGCCTTGAGCACCCTTGTCATTTCTTTATGTCAAGCCTTCAATTTTTACCTTGTGAAGAACAACAAAAGGTAATGGAAAGAAGAATGGAAATAAAAAAAAAAAATAAAGACTTCTTTCTCCCTCTTCCTCCTAAACATCACTAAGCCAGGCCCAGCTGAACTGTAAATCCTTTGTTCTACCACTTGCACAGCTGAAGTTCAGACTGAGCTGGACTTCTCCTCCTTTGTAACTGTTGCAAAATCTGACAGTTCACACGACTGGCAGAAAAATGGCTTGAATAGAGGCACGAAGTTATGTCTAGTCATTGATGATGAAGGCAATAATTAGTATTTCATATATGTGGAGAACCCCCATTTATATTAAAACGCCAGATCTTATTCCCTGGGAAAAATGCAGCATTGGTACCTCAGCAAATTCCCCTGCCAAGATGCATCCTTAGACAACATTTACAAGGCAGGGCCTTTTTGCTTGGTGAGTTCCCACTATCACAACTCCCCAAGCTTTATAAAATATCATTCTGCACAACAATATTAAGAAAAGTTTCCTAGGGCTGGGAATCTAAAGGAAACCACTGATTTTTGGAGCAGCTTAAAGCTGCCCGGTCCCTCACAGATCAGCTGGTCCTGGGAACATGGTGGTGCTGAATTCCAGCTTCGCTGAGCAACATCTTGGAGCTGTCATGGATGATAAACTCAGTGTAAAGCAAACATTTAGGACATAGGGGAAAGTGGAGAATAACTGGCAAAAAGAAATGATACTGAAAAAAAAACTGTAGAGAATTTACCATCTGTTTTGTTTTCCATCCAGGTACTTCTGGGCTCTGAACAAGCTTTTGTGCCTTGGAAATTCACCAGTTTTACAGCCATCTGAAAAAAAAAAAATCCTTGTTGCTATGGAAATCCCATTCTTTCCTGATGAATCCTTCTTGAAGGTGGAGGACATTGGCAAGAATAAATGTAAATTTATTTTATTTTTTTTTTATGGTGTGTCAGACAAAAGCGGCTGGAGCAGGGAGAGAGTTCCTCAGCCCGGAACCAAACGTTAGGAGGATCATCGTCTCCATTTGAACAACACGAAGTAGCTGTGTAATGGTGTCATTAGCCATCCACAAAACACATCCATAATCCCCTGAAGCTCGTGGCACTGTACCTTTGCTGCTTTGCGAAGAGCTGCAAATGTTCCGAGGGTTGGCTTCGTGCCCAGAGGTCTGTTCTAATGAAACACGAAGTTGAGGGAGATCAATAACGCTCTCCCCTTCCAAACAGCCCGTTAGTGCAATCTCTGTAAAGGTGATGGGGAAGGAAATTAGATGTCTGTGAAAACTGGCAGCATCCCTGGCAGGTTCACACAGCAGAGGATGCCTTGTCATTTTATGGCAAACCTCAGCAGGTGGAAGCTGCTGGCAGATACAGAGAAGAATTAAAGGCTGAAGAGTGTGTGAAAAGAATGTGATAGCAAAACTCCCTTTTTTTTCCTCTTTCTCTCCCCCCTTTGTCTTTTTTTTTTCCTCTGCCTGCATCCCAGCACAACTCCAGCTGAAAGTTATGCCCTCAAGATGAGCAGACAGACAGAAAGACAGACGTGGCGATGCTTCACATCCTTTTCCCCGCTCAGAGCCCTCCTATAAATACAACCTGGTGGCTGCTGAGGCCGCTATCGACCCTGCCTGTGCAGAGGGGAAAATAAAATGAAGCCCCAGCTTCAGCATTAAGACCTAATCTATCCTCCTGCGCCTCAGACATGTGCAGTGATTTATGACCAAATTCATCCCGCCCCTACAATGCTCTCACCATCACAAACAGGCTCAGGGACTGCTCAAAAAACTTAAAACACAGCTCAGCATAACATGGCAAATCTGGCTGTTCACCTTCGGAGTTTCTTCACAGGGTAATACTGAATAAAATTAATTTCAAAAGAAAAACATGAAAAAAAAGAGAAATCTTTGGTTCTCCAATAAATTGATATCAGGAGCTGAAATTGTCATAGAATCAGAGAATGGTTTGGGTTGGAAGAGACCTTAAAGATCGTTGAGTTCCAACCCCCTGCCATGGGCAGGGACACCTTCCACTATCCCATGTTGCTCCAAGCCCTGTCCAACCTGGCCTTGGATGTTTCCAGGGATGGGGCAGCCACAGCTTCTCTGGGAAACCTGTGCCCAGGGCTGGAGGCAGGTCTGCAGAGGGGGTCCCACCCGAGGGGGCAGAGGGGCAGAGTCAGTGTGGGCAGCACACAGAGACAGATACAGGTGATTTTTGTTAAGTCACTTGTGTGTTTGGCTGTTGTTGAGAACGCTCTGATTTTAAAATCTTCGACTGTTTGACTCCAGTTTGCATTTGTGAATACAAACCCAAGTGCAGTTCCAGAGCACCCCCGCTGATGTCACCAGCAGTACAGCTGAGCTGCTTTATGCCACTCCATCAGTGCTTCAGTTTATTACAGCCTATTTTCCCCCTCTCCTCAGTTCCCTACTCCTCTTACTCTGTTCTTCTGACTGTCATTTTTCCAACCTTTGGAGATGAAATTCATTCAGCGTGGTGGCCACCTGCAGTCAGTGCTCTGCTCTGTACCATCTTGTAGCAACAGGCAGCCTGAGCACAGAGTTTTGTGCCAGGGCTTGCCTGCAGGACACCTGGCAGCAGGCACAGAGAGGCTGCTTAATGCAACTGGGCTGTTTAAGTATTTCTAATAATGAGGGGAACAAATTATAACAGCTACAAATCTCCTGCCTGAGTGACCAGACTTGCATCATAAACCTCTGGTCTATGAATACACCATAAAAGCCGGGTTGCCCCTTGGTAATTTTTCTGAGAGTCTAGAAAGGGCTGTGGTAGGAAACAGTGGTTCAAAGCAGCAACCAATATGCCAAATACTTTTTATTCTAAGTGCAAATCATCGACTGGACCTGTTAAGATCATATTAGAATGATAAAAATAATTAAAATTGGCTTAATGCCTTTCTAAGTTTTGAGATGCAAATATTCCTGCTGTTAAAACATGAATTCATCTGTTCCATGCAGGTTGCACACATTTAAAAAGTATTATCAAAATAGAATATGTAGAATTGCCTTTTGAAGTAATTTTTTTTTTATCTTTCACGGTCTTACTCAGCTGAAACAAGTTTAAAACACTTTTTAGGGAAGGCTGAGGAGAGACTGGAGCTACAGGAAATTTCTGGCACAGGAGATCAAAACTTGACAGCAGGATCTCTTGTGATAGGAATGAATGCTTCATTCTCCCCTTAGTTTTAGTGAGGAGCTCATGGGTAAGGTTTGTACACAAAACAACTGGGTGTTAGATCCTTCCTGTGTGTGCATGGCCACCAAATATGATCCACGGGGACCAAGTTCTTGGTTTGGGATGCTCAGGGATCCCAGCTCAGCTGGAATGCAGCCCAGCAGCCAAGGACTGAGGTCTGCAGCCATCACCTGCCCTGTCCCACTGTCAGCAGGGCTGGGGCTGAAGGGCTCCTGCAGAGCTCCAAACACACTGTGCACCACGAAACCCTCAGCTAAGGATTTGATTTTGCCTCTACTGAAGCCAAGGACAAAACTTCTGACTTCCAAGATGTAGGATCAAGCTTTAAACAGTGGCTATTTGATCCTAAAGGCTTTTGGGTTTCTTCAACACTGTATTTGGGGGAAGAGTCCACATAATCAGTGTGGCTCTGAAGGGCAGAGATGATCGTTTTGGCAGGTAATTTTAACATCTGTTTAAACTAATCCATTTCACAGAATCACAGGATCATTAAGGTTGGGAAAGAGCTCTGAGATCATCAAGTCCAACCTATGCCTGATCCCCACCTTGTCCCCAGCCCAGAGCACTGAGTGCCACGTCCAGTCCTTTCTTGGGCACCTCCAGGGATGGGGATTCCACCACCTCCCTGGGCAGCCCCTTCCAGTGCCTGACAGCCCTTTCCATGAGGAAATTCCTCCTGATGTCCAGCCTGACCCTCCCCTGGCACAGCTTGAGGCCGTTTCCTCTCATCCTGTCCCTTGTTGCCTGGGAGAAGAGGCTGTGCCCCTTCTTTTGGAGTTATTTCCTACACTGATTTGTGGTTGTTACCATGTGAAAAACACTTTAAAATAAAAATAATCTACTGCAATTTATGTCAGTAGCAGGAAATCCCTTACACAGGACAGACAAAAGCTGATCAGGAAATACCATCATCTCAAAGCTGGTTTTAGTTCCCTCAAACCCCCACTGCCCCATTTCAAGAACTGGAGCCGCACCAAAAAGGATGAAGAGCCTGATGGAGATCCAGCACCACCACAGGGACAGAGCCCTGTCCCCCAGCCAGGGACATCCCAAGAACAGTGCAAGCAGAGCTTTGCCATTAAGCACTTGTCGTTATCACACAGTTTATTGCACTCTTCCTCCTGCAGATGATTGAAACCAATTAAATTACTGAAACCAGGGAAGTGATTTATCTTCAGATTCCTACTCTTGCCTGAGAAAATTAGATAAAACAGGACTGAGTTTTCTGAAGTTTTATTGCTCCATGTCTTTACTCATGCAGGGAACTTGGCTCCATCTTCTGGGAGTGTTATCTCTGACCTGTAGCAGGATTGTGTGTAAATCAGCCTCCCAAAGTAAACTTCTGTGTCTGAATGGATGTCACAGCTAATCACAGAAAAATCCATGTAAAATTAAGAGTTAAATTTCCAATCTATGGCTTTCTTCCAGGTATCATTTGGCTTAAGGTAACATATTCCTTTAAGTGCCCCACTCAAGGACACAATGAAAATTGTTTTACAACTAAGAGAGTGTTTCTTTCCTCCTGAGAAATGTGGCTGTCTGATTTCCCTGCTTTGAGCAGCAAATGTTATATACACAAATGTTGTATCACTCTTGCACACAATTCCAAGCCTGTACATTATTTTAATTATTGAGAAATACTCTGTAGCAAGTAGAGAGTGGCTCTCATGGCAAAGATGAGCCTGGATTTTCAGTTGTGTTGTGCCCTCATCCACAATTTTTAAGTCAAAATGACTAAAGATGCTGGTAGAAATCTGACCTTAAGTGACATTTAAAGAATAAGAATTTTTTCACTGATCCTTAGAAGCCCAAGTCAAACTTCCCTTTAGAAATGTCACTTTCAGATATTGGCTTAGAATTCCACTTCAAAAGGATCACCAACACCCACACCCTTTCTCTCCATTCAAAGAACTGCCACAGCGTATTTATTTGCTTTTATGGGGATCTTATTTATGGCTGGACAAGCAGGATACAAAGAAACAGGATATCTCTAATGTCTCAAGCCAGAGTATAAACGTCAATCACCTCAGGGAGCTGAAGGCAGGGATTTTAAAAGCATCTCACCAGCTCTTTTGAGAATCCCTCACCAAACCCATCACGCTGTTTATCACCTGCACTGTCCTGAAGGCATCATCTGAAAAGGAATAAAACCAACGGGACTTTTCCCATTTACTTTAATGGGCTTTGGATCAGTGCCCACACACATTAAGTCTCAGAGATAAATATATCTTTAATTCAAGCTTTCCAAAACAGCTTCTGTTGAGATCAATCAGGAACTGACTGGTCCTGTGGGAGAAGAGCCAAGGCCCACGCAGGGCTCTGCTAAAGCTTAAGCAAAAGTAAGCTGGATTTAGGCACTGGGAATACCAAACATGACTTAAAATATTTGACTTTCTTCTGCTAATGGCTCTCACTAGCTGCTCTGCTGTATCCATCGCTAATACATTACCTGTTCCCAAAAGCCCTTGGAAGGATTAACACGGATGACTCCTTGGAAAACAGCGTCACACCTCGCCACTGTTTGGTTTTAAAGTAGGTTTGCCTTGGAAAATAAAGACTGAAACAAGGACATGGATAAGCTTAATGTGAAAAACAATTTGATTAATGCACCAAGAACCAAAACAGGCAAGGAATGTTCACTGGGCTGCCAGGGCTGCCTTTGGAAGAAATTAATGGAGGGAACAACTTTAATTTTAATGGGGTAACAAGACCTTAAAAACTGCTTGCTTCTGTCTCAATTTCCCTGATATTTTTGTTTACCCTGAAACCACTTTTGTGACTGAGTTCAGAGCTCTGCATTTGTAACCAATCTGTTATATGGGGTTCGTGACAATCTTGTCCTGAGTGGCTCCACAAGGAATTGCTCTGTCCTGTGCCTTTATCTTTTCTTCCCGTAGAAAAAGAAATCCAAAGCAATTTGGTAATCCCCTTCAGTCAGCACAGGGGCTGTGGTTGAGCCCAACCTTTACCTGGGGCTCCCTGCAAATCCAAACCCATTCCTCAGCCTCTCGCCAGCTGAACACACCCGTGAACAAAACAGCTTCAGCCTAAAAGCAATCCAGTCTAAACCAGAGAAATGTTGTGACATTAAAAGCACTGGAAATATATGATAGAACATCTAGGAAGCTTTTAATCTGGATGAGTCTGAGATAAGGCTACTGTCACTTACAGGAGGTGTTGACAAGCAGGTTGTGCCTCAGTAATGTGTCACCCAGCCTGGGAGTGCTGTGTCTGCACCAAAAAACATTATTTGTGGCCGTTTTACAAACACTCCCTGTCACCCTGTGCATTTTAAATGTGAGCTTGCTCAAGCTTAAAAGGAAGAGAATGCCATAAATAATGTTTTGGAAACTTCTAAAATTGAGCAAAAAAGCTTTCCTGTAGACACTGTTTAAAGTCCAGTATATTGCCGTCACCTCAGACTGGACCTCTTGTGGGAGGGTGGGAATCTTTGTTCAAGAGTATAAAGTTTTAATTTCAAGCCCTGAGGGCAGAAATAATCAAGCCTAAGTCCCGGGTCCAAGCAAAGCCACCTCCCATTTGCACCTCAGACCTGCAGAGCTCCGGTCTGGGGCAGGTGAGCAACAATTGCTTTCCATTCCTGCCAGGCAAGAAAGGGCATCGCTCCAGCAGATCAATTTTTAAAAATTGGCTTCTGCTTGAAACTCCTCAGGTCTGAAATTAAGTTTAAGTGATATGAAGAAGAAAATGTTCCGTGCAAGCAGCAGGCAGTCAAAAGGGAAAGTCCCTCAGCTCCTGTGGCACTGGCAGATCCATCTTTCTGTCACCCTCCAGAGCAACCATCTCTGCCTCTTCACCCACTCTGACCCTCCCAAAAACCTCTCTGCTTCCACCCTCTCGTGATCTTTGCCACACCGTCTCCAAACCTGCCCACACACTCAGGGTAAGAGCTGCTTGTTTCATTTGGCTGTGCTGCTTGATTATTTCAATGATCTAACTCAGAGTTAGAGTTTCTCAGAGCAAGGATAATTTTTCACCACCTAGAAAGCATCAAGCATGTAGGAACGCGTGTAATTGAGGTCCTAAAGTCATTAAGGCAAAAATACAGGAGACCTGCAAAAAATTGTCAGAGAGAACACTCACAGGAGAGGTGAGATACAGTTCTGGGAAAAGAAAGAAAAAATTGAAGTTCTATTCTTCAGTTGTTTGGCTTAATTACTTAACTCTCCTCAGATTGCTTTATTCATGTAAACCACTGACTCCCCATCCCTGGAAGTGTCCAAGGCCAGGTTGGATGGGGTTTGGAGCAACCTGGGATAGTGGGAGGTGTCCCTGACCTTGGCAGGAGGTGGAACTGGATGATCTCTAAGATCCCTTCCAACCCAAAGCATTCCATGGTTCTGTGACTCATACCCATGGCACTAAGAGCTGAAATGGCTCTGAATTAATGAAAACATATTCGATATTACTCATTATCGCATTACTCTGCAACTATGTTCTTGTAGGAGGAGCTTTTGTTTACTTTGAACTTTCCATGATACTGGCAAAAAACCAGGGTTTGACCTTGTAAAACAACTGTGCACTTCAGATTTAATTTGAAAAGCATATGTAAACCTGAATAGTCCTACTGAATTCAGCGTGACTCAAATCTTTGCAGGATTTGCTCTGGAAAATTACACATGCAAATTATTCCAACAACAGGATATTTTGCAGATTGACTTAAACTTGAGGATGAGCCAATATAGTAACATTATGTCAGTGAGATATGGAAATTGGTTTGAATAAAGCCCATTTTCTAGTGACAAAATATTTTCCAGTAGAAATGAGAAGACAAACACTCCCCCATGCACTGCAGAGAGCAGCATTTCCTGAGAAAAAGCTAAACCTAAGGTTGGAAAGCAGCTCCTTGTTTTCTTCCTACAGTCTGCCCTTGCTCCTTTAATGAAAAGCAAAGTTCCCGGAGGAGAAAGAATTAGAGCTGGAGTTTTTAGAGAAAGTACCTCTTAAAACATTCTGTCAGTTTAGCCAAGCTCTTGAATCACCAATTACCCTCCCCAAATTTATCCACAACAGGTATTAAGCTGGAAAATATAGGAAATGAAGTTGTCTACAGAGATTTCTTGTCCTTCAGATTCAAAAAAAATAAATTAGAGTAAAACAGTGCCAGAATATTGGCATTTTTTTTTACATCCAAGGACACACAATATATTTTTTCCTTTTTTTCAGTCCAGGAGCAGAAGAGCTGTGATAGCCATGATTAATGTTTTGACACCACCTAATCCAATCAAGCACCCAGCTCGGCTGCTAATTGCCATTTGCATATGGCTTTATGATACAAAGGGATGTACAAGTACTGGTACAAGTGTGAGATCAAGGTGGGGGTCAGCACTTCCTTAATCTGAATTAATGAGTATCAAACCCTGGGGACAGAACATGTATAGGAAGAAAATCCCTGCAAACACCAGGTTCTTCTCGGGGCTCACTCCTGCTTTTGTTTTTTAGGGTTAGAACAGGAAATACAGTGAAAACCTTAAATTTGGAAGACGATAAATATCTTGCCTTCTCTTGGACTCAAACTCTTTGGTTTAAATCAGATGAGGATTTGATCGCTCGCAGTCTTAAAACACTCCAAGAACATCCAAATGCCTGGAAACCTCAGCAGTCAGAGAAATGATTCAAACCAGGCAAAAAAACCTATAAAAGTGACCTCACTGATTGCAGTTCCTTTGATGAAAAGCCCAGGACAAGCCGTGGGATCCTCGTTCAGACCTTTGAGCTGTGTCAGGACGAGATCCCAAGGAATGGCTGAAAATGTTCCCCCTGAGAAAAGAAGGAGCACAGTGGAAAAACTAATGGCACACAGCAAAGGCAATTTCCCTGGATCAGGCATTCTTTATACACACTTTCCTCTGTAAGAGGAGGTTTATTTTTCTCCCAGCTTTGCTTGCTGCTTGTTTCTTTTTATCTTGCCTTCTCTCCACACTCACTCACAGAGTTGCTTCGCTTTTTTGTTCAGGATCATGAATTTCTTTGGGGAACGCGATCTTCTCATCAAATGCAGCTTTCAAGGCTACAAAACAGGAGTGAATTCCACATCAAAACCGGGCAGACATTTGGAGAGGTACACTGTGAAAATTAGGCTGTGGGAAGAGGGAAAAAAAGTAAGAGAGGCAGACATCAAGCACTGTTCTACTGCTAGAATAACACTGGATTTTCTGCTTCCAGTTCTGCTGAAAATGTTAGATTTTTGGTAACTTTTCTCCCAGTTAGGCTTATTCAGTCCTGAGGACCACACTGTTCCATCTCTGCCTCACCTTGGGCCAGGTCTAGCAAATCTGATGGGATAGAATCATGGAATCATTAAGGCTGGAAAAGACATTTAAGATCATCAAGTCAACCTAAACCCACCACCATGGTCACCATTAAACATGGATGAGTTAAGATCCCAGGGAACATAATTCCTACAGAAAAGGAAAGCAGATGGACTGGATGGAGGAGAAACAGCCCTTCTTTGGGGATGGCCCCACTCCTGGGAAATCCCCAGCCAGAGCCAGCAGCTTTTTGGGCACCAAACCCAGTCCGTTTCAGGGGAGAAATCCCTGGGAATGCACCTTGATGGTGCTTTTGTAGCTGGTGGTTATACTTTTCTTCCCCACTTAAACCTTTGTAGTAAAAATCAGCTGGAGATCCTAAACATCCAGGCCTCCCTCCCTACATGTGCTGCTCCTACCAAAACCCTCCCAGTGTCAGGCAGAACTTTGCTTTGGACTTTTACACAGGGGCAAGTTAATCCCCTCCTCGATTTGGGCAGACTAGGCTGGCTTTCCCTTCCCCCCCTTCTCCAAATCTCCATTCTTTTAATTTATTATATCATCTATCCTGCCATTAAGGACTCAAAAAAATAATCAAATTACCTTCTACTGAGAGAAGAGCTGTTAAAACTGTTCACTGAACTGCTGCATGACTGAGCAGGTTTAGCCTGCAGCCATTTATTTACATGGATACAGCTGATCTACAGGAATTCCTCCAGTCCCGGGCAAGATTCTTTCTTCTCATGTGCATAAATCCCTCCTGCTGAAGTCAGACTAGTTCATGAACAAGAATTAATTGATATTCACTGAGCTGTTACTGTGACACCTGACAGCATCTCTCTGGAGCAGCGTGGGCAGGAAGGCTGCACTCCTTTCTTTGGGAAAGAGGCCTGAGGAATTAACCCACTCAGAATTCCATACACTCGGATATTTTCACAGGATGATGGGACTTCGCTCCTCGGGACGTGGCTGAGCCGCACAGATCAAAATTGCTACGACCATTTGAGCAGAAAGTGCATTTAACAAGCCATGAATCCAGCAGGCAAGGACTGAATTTGATTAGATTCCCGAGTGGTTGTTATCAGTGCAGAGAACAATAAAATCAAATCAAAGCCACACAACACTCACAGAGCCCTGCTCATCACTGCCCAGGCAGGAACGATGCCCTGTGTGCAGAGGGGCAAAGCAGCCAGCAAAAAACTCAAAATAACTTTTTGTCCCAGCTCTGGAATCTCACCTTGCAGCTATAATTGCAGGCGCTTAGCTCTTGGGAAAGCCACAGGATTTATCTACTGATTTCTGTAAGTTTAAGATGAAACTCTCAAGGTTTTAAAGGATTAGAATTTTAAAGATGTAAACTGCCTTTCTGGCTTCAGTTAATTAAAAGGTACATTAAATTTCAAAAAAAAAAAAAATTTAATATGTTACCAGGGCTTAATACTTAATTTCGGATACGAGAAAGCAATTTAAACACACACTTAAATAAGAGAAGTTTTGACTGGGAATTGTTAAACTTAGCAGCAAAAAAGGACATGGTACAGTTTTACTGCTACCCTGGTCCAAAATGCAGCGGAGTGGCTTTAACGAGTGATGGTTCAAAGCCTCAGACAGCAGCAGCTCACAGTGCCCATGTCTCTGGCACAGCCAGTGCAGGAAAAACCTCAATAATCAGTGGACTGGGGGCAGGACTGTGGCCACAATACATTAAAACAAAACCTGGACTGACCTGACAGGGATTTATTTGTACGAACAACCCAGCTGTTTCCTCCCCATGTAGCGGTCACTGAGAGGTCAAGTCCCTTCAGAACTGAAATACTGTGCTTATCTAGATTGGTAATGGGGATATTCACACATATTGCACCCTTCGTGCAAGTTTGGCTTTTCAAATTGCACTTCCCACATGATTTTAATGGCTTTATCCCTCATTTGTCTCATTTTGAGCAATTCATGGTAACATGGAAGTGCAAGACTTATTTTTATTTTCCTTGATGAGAGTTAAAGCTAAAATCCTGGGGAAGTTCCGAAAAGCTGGAATTGTGTGTATTAAAATCCCACAGTATTTACACCCAGCCTCCCACAGAAAAGCAGAGAGAAGTGGGGGGGAACGTGGAAAGAGAGAAATGCTGCAGATTAAACCCTTATTGAGCAATAACATCCCTTGGTCAGATGAAAACAGGCACCTGCTTAAAAAGTTTAAAGCTCATATGATGATTAAATCAGGTCCAAAGCATTTAATTTAAAGATTGCACATTTGGCCTTGCTGAGTCAGCTGCAGTGTCCGACACAATCAGGTTCTTTCCCCTCATTTCTTTCCGGGAGCTGAGTTATTGACCTTTTGAGATCCGTCTCACCCAAAGTGAACGTGTCTCACAGCAAAGCTCCAAATTCTGGCCTCCAAAGAGCTGACGGTGGTATCTCTAATTATCTATAACCCACCTGAACGCCACACGTGCATGGTTGTATGTGCCGTATATCCTTCTCCCCATCCTCAGGATGTTACTGCCAGCTTTGGAGAGGAGGATTTCTAAGGAACAGGAGCTGCAAAGCAAACTGCAAAGCCATCAGAAAGCCTCATCAGAATGCAAAGACACTAATGAATGCACGAGTCAGCTGCTTTAATGAATCAAATTAAGCAGCTGGACAGACCTTGCCAAGTGCCAGCTTGACTTGAACAGTGAAAAGGTGTCTCTGAACAAAGATAACACCCAGATAACAAATACCTGCTTTAATGAGACTGATACTGCTGATAAATTCCTCGGACTTTGCTTGTTCAGTAGAACAGATAAAGCAGAATGTTGTGCTTGGTACAGGCAGGCTACAGAAGTCATTGCATTCTTCCAGCCCCCTTTTTAGCACTGTGTTTGCTTGAAAAACATTTCCAACTTTGTTCTGTTTCATCAAAAATTTCTATTTAATGAGCAATTAAGCACCAGACACTTGCACACTCGGTGTTGGGCAGGGAAAGGAGGAGTTTCTGCTGCTGCTGGGGTTTGACTGGAACTACACTGAGGAGAAAATGATTTCTCCAGTGACCTGAGGTAGCCTCTTGCCCAGGTTTCACTCTCCCATCTTCAGTTAGTTGACAGTGGAAGGAAGCTTATGTTTTCCAAATGGACTGAGGGAAGTGTCTCATCTTATTAAACACCACACCTGGGCAGAAATCACTCGGTACAACATCCAAATACCATTTTCCTCCCATACTCGGATGCATTTCACAAATTAAAACCATTTTTCCTCGGTCAAACACATTCAGAAGTCAGCATTCCAGACTCATTTTTTTTTCAGCTAACCTATAAAGCCTGATCCAGTACCTGATGAAAGAAGCTCCGATGTTTCCATCAAATTCAGGGGGATCTGGAACATGACTTTACAAAGTAAGGAGTTGTTGAGATCGGATTAAAAGTCTTACTACTTCCATGAAGCCTCAAATCAGTGGCTAAGCAATAAATCGTGGAGTTCTCTATTACCTTCAACTCATTTTAGCACAGATGGTAAAAGCTAGTGACCTTTATTTTTTTTTGCCTTTCTGTGCTGAGAGCTGGAGTAATGAGAATATAATGAAGGGCTCCTTATCTTCCAGCAGCCCAGAAGGACACAGATTTTCCGAGTACCACTCCACTGACCTTCCCCAAAAGTATTTCTCAGGGAGAAGCACAAAGTCAAACTCACTCATGCCATCGGTCTCCTCGAGGTCTCCAATATTCAGTGACCTAAACACACCTTACAAATCCAGGTTTACGGAGAAACCAAATGGAACTGTGCTTCTAAAAGTTAACTTTTCTCATCCAATCTTTAGAATATTGCTCTACCAGGCAGATAATACAGTTACAGGCAAAAAGTGTTCAGAACCTCTAAACAGGGTAAAAACATGTTTGTTTGTTTGGGTTTTTTTCTCCTTACTGTCTTTTAGGGGAAATAAATAGTTCCCTTTCTTTCCTAAACCCAGTTCCCCTTCAGTTAAAAAGCCAAACCTGCCTGCTGTGGTGGGATGCTTCCCAAATGAGATGAACACAGGTAGTACAGTAAGTGCTGGGAAACTGGGCCAGCCTCTTGAAGATAATGAATAGTGTTAATTACTACTTGGTTTTGTGAAAACAATCTGTACCGAGAAAAACTCAGGTGCTGTGTATCATTTGTGGCTGAAATATTTAGATGTCGTTTGAAACAAGGATACCACGAGTCAGCTGGGAATAAGTTTCGGCCCCTGCCAGGGGGAAAAATGCCTGGAAAAACATATGTAAAATTGTCAGCTGAAATAAATCTGTGCCTGCCCAGAAGCCACATCCCTCACAGCCTCCCTGAATGTAACAAACTGAATTCAAGTGTCTCCCTCGAGGTGGGGCTCACAGGAGGAGTCCGTGTGTGTTGATCCGGAGCGGTTCCCACTCTTTGCCTGCTCTGGTCTGCGCTGAGGTGTGGCTCCTGCTGTTGCCTTCAGGCTCTTTTTAAGCTGTAGAACTGAGAGATTTGGAAAGCATTTGGGGGGTATATTTTTCATATACATGCAGTTTCTATATTTATTTATAAATATTGATATAGTTGTGTATGTGTGTAAATCTGGCCCGGAGCTGATCTTGAGGGAAGAATGAAGAATAAAGGTTTTATTGCTGCCAGATGAGGAGTAGAGTCATAGAATGGTTTGGGTTGGAGAGGACCCTAGAGATTCTCTAGTTCCAATCCCCTGACATGGGTGGGGACACCTTCCACTGTCCCAGGTTGTTCCAACCCTGGACACTTCCAGGGATGGGGCAGCCACAGCTTCTCTGGGCAACCTGTGCCAGGGCCTCCCCACCCTCACAGGGAAGGATTTCTTCCTAATATTCAATCTAAACCTACATTCCTTCAACTTAAGCCATTCCTCCTTGTCCTGTCTCTCCATCACTTGTCCTAGGTCCCTCTCCAGCTCTCACGGAGCCTCTTTAGGCCCTGGAAGGGGCTCTCAGGTCTTCCTGGAGCCTTCTCCTCTCCAGGTGAACGCCCCCAGCTCTCCCAGCCTGGCTCCACAGGACTAAGTGTTAAACAGCCACAAGAACATTTTAGTGACACTCTGCTCTTAGGCAGATACCTTTTATGACAAGGCTGAAGAAAGAGGTAGGAAACTGTAACCACCCCTCAGAAGGAAGGCTCCTATTCTGCTGCGGTTTTGTTCCTGACAAGTCAATTTAAAAACCAATGGCAGAATATTCCATTATTGATATACATGTAACTAAGGGAATTATGTCAAAACAGCTGTTTACCACTCCACTGATTCACATGGATTTGGCATTTAAAAGTTTCTTTCCTCTCTGAATTCTTCCAAGAAAAATGAAACCCCTTTTGGGTATAATCTGAAAACCCAAAGGGTGGCATGTACTCCATCCCTATCCTGAGACATGGAATCACAGACTGGTTTGGATTGGAAAGGATCTTAAAGCTCACCCAGTTCTACCCCTGCCATGGGCAGGGACACCTTCCACTAGACCAGGTTGCTCCAACCCCATTTCTTCATGATTCTGGAGGGCCTCAGATCAGGTAAATGCCACTTACAAATCTTATGTGACATGACCTAATCATATAAATACAAGATGTTTAGCAAGTGAGCCAGAAATTCAACTTACATAACAAGGCTTCCAATCATCTTTTTTTAATGAAATTTTAATTACATAAAGATTAGTAACTGGTGTAGAGGTTTCTGCATTGCCATAAATGCCTCCAAAAAAGAACAAATTCTAAGAAATTGCCTCCCCGTAACTGCAGAACTGGAAACTGGGACACGTTGATGTGACCCCAAAACAATTTTTACTAAAAGCACTGATTCTGAGGAATCTGGCTCTAACAAAGGAGAGAATCCCTCATGAGGCCACTTTCTAGTAAAATATTTACAAGAACACCCAAAAGCCAGTTTCGTTTTCATGTGCTTGTAAAAATGTACCAAAGGCGGAACAATTTCATCTATTTCTCTTTTAAAAAATTTCTTCTAAAACTCGGAGAAGAAACTCTCTGCCAAGGCACCCCTTGGGCTGGGACGTGGGAGAAGGGGCTCACACCTCTCCATGCTGGCTGCCATGCTTGGGAAGAGGGGAAAAACTGGCAATTCCTGGGAAAAATGCACCTATTTCGCCGTTTTCTGCTTTCCTATCAGAATAATAAAACCTGGGCCCAGTGCAGATGTGATTTCTAACTGCCTGACAGAGTGAAATCTGGGGGGAAATTCTCTGAAATTGGATTCTAGATTTAAAGTATATTAAAAAATGGTTTTCACTGTGTTCTTTTTATCTGCTGCTCGGTCTCTGACAAATGCTTTATCCCACACAGAATTAACCCCACATGTCACAAAATTCAATCTTAACTCATTTTTATGATGCAGATGATATTGCTGGGAAATTCCATTTCCTCTTTGCCCATCACACGATGGTTCAGTTCCTAACTGAAGGATGAAGAGAGCAAGCTTGAGGAAGCACATGAATTTACTTAAAATACAATTTCTGTTAGTTTAAAAGTCAAATGGTTCAAATTGGAGGCAATTTCATGTTAAAATAAAACATAAAAACTTGTCTTCCACCATCCTCACAAAACTTTGGTCTGAAACATCCTCTTTTCTTGGCTTTTTATCCAATTTTGACGTAGGTAAAAGTACAACACTGCAAAAACCCACCTTGTATAAGTTACTTACAAGTAAAACAACTGTTTATCTCCAAAATTAGTAGATTATTCCTCAAGAAAATAAGTTTCTTTTCTTCACGTCTTCATCCTCTTCAGCCTTTTTTCTTCTTTTTTTGCAACATCCTTCCTGTGAAAGGCAAGAAGATTTTCAATTTGCTGATTTTCTTCCTAAAAATACGAAGCAAAAGGTTGCTTGAAGCTTGAATAATTTCTTGCAGTCTTCAAATAAAATGGGCAGACTCTCCTATATATAAATATATCAGTTGTCATCCTTTTCCTGGAAGAAAAAAAGAGAGGAAGAAAGAACATCTTTCCCCTGAGACATCTGTAGAGCAATAGTATTTATTTCTACCAGAGCACTTCTTAAAAGTGTTGTTTTTAGAAGTCAGAATAACTCCCATACCACAGCTGCTTCTTATTTATATTTCATATTTCTTCCCAAGTACTGGCTAAAGAGGGAAAAGTTGTTCCTAAGATGTTCCACAGAAAGGCTGGTACAGCTGCACGGAGAGGGGGCTGGGAGCCAGCACTCCACAGGGAATATTTTCAGAGAAATAACTTCAGGTGTCTGAACAGAGACAGAAGTCTGGAAGCTTCCTCGGGACCATCACTTGTAATCCTGGGCCTGGAGGATCGATCTCCTCCTCCTCCTCCTCTTCCTCCTTATGGGGGTGGGAAATAATTTTCCTGGAGCTGCCTGGCTGGACACTCAAAGGGCTCCGTGGGCTTCCCTCGAGCTCAGACCCGGAGTTTGAAGCTTTGCTCCATTTTTTCCCTTTGCTAAAACCAAACCAAACCACAAAAATTAAAGCCGCAAGTAAAACCTGACTCCTTTGCACTTGTCCCATTAGGGAACAGAAAATAAAGTGGACTGATTTCCTTGCACTCTGCCTGTATTTTCCATACTTTCACTTGCTTGACTGACTGGGAGATCCTGACCCCCCTGGTCGTGGGTCCCATGGATCCAGCTCCAGCCTGAGCATCCCACCCTGCCATCAGCCACCTCCCAGGGATTGCAAAGCTTCCATGGGGAACGCAGTTTACTCCACATCCCTCCTAAAACACAAAATGGGCTGAAAAATTCTACACTGAAGCTGCCTCTGTTGTGCACGACCTCAGTGTTTCAGTCACTTCTCAAATATTGGCTGGCACAACCCTGCAAATAAATTCCATCCACAGGAAATACATATTACAAGTGCTGGAAGGATTCATTTCCCTGGGCAGTGCGAAATGCAAGAGTTACAGCACAAAAAAAATCTTCTTTCAGAACTTTATTTTCTATTCATGAATCCGGTGCTCCAAAGTAAATCTCTGTGTAAACAGTTTTTCTTTATAGGATTGAAAGTCACTGGTGAAAGTGAACAGAGGTGGAGAGGGGGGGGAAATATCAATCAATAGCCCTGTGGAGAAATTTCTTTGAATACAGTAAATAAATCTGCATATTTTCGAATTGCTTTATAGGCATACGATGCAGATTTGAAGAATGGCCAGGAAAAAACCCCAAGAATATATTTCCCATTCTCTGTGACATGTATCCTGTGCAGCCTCCCTGACTTGAGGACAATTTCATGGGCTGTAGGCTGCACACATTATGATTCTATATTTGTTGCCAGGCTGGGTTTAGACTATTTAAATTCCCCGTCAGTACCAGTTATGGTCAAATTATCTCCATAAAAAGTGAAATGGACCCGTAACGAGACTTAATGCTTTGTTATTTGAAAAACTATTCCAACACACAATTAAAAACTCCAAGGTCTCTAATTGAACTGGCTTTTTTAGGAAGAGAAGATTAAAGTTTGCTGCATAATTAATAAATCAGGGCCATTAATAACCCCTAAATGATCCCTAAATTTCATTTTACTCATTATAGACAAATTGAGCCGAGTCAGTGTACAGGAAATACTTCAAAACACCTGTCAGTGAAATATTCCTTCTACCATCTAGAAAGAAAAGCCTCCTAACAGCTTGTGAAATCAGTGCCACCCGTTAAAGCTGCCTTCAGACTTTGTGTGCCTTCCACCAGTCCTTTAAGCACAACCACTGTGCTGTTTTAGTCACTGCCTATCTACAAGAGATATTCCCAGCTTGTATCAAGGAGCCTGTGTTTGTAAATAGGCACCACAAAGAGCCCCAGCTCATTTCCCCCTTTTTGTACTGAGCTGCTTTTCCGAATCCCAATGCCTTTTGAAGAGAATTTGCACATTCACACAGTTTTCTTATAACGAGCTAAATTCTGCCATCCTTCATCCCCCATAAAGAGAATCGGATCCCGGAGCTTAATCACGGACTTTCAGGAGAACCATTCATTGAGTCATGATCAAACCCACCAAACGAGGTGGCAGATGGTGGCCACATGAGAGTTCCAGCGCCTCCTTTAATGAGCACAACACCCAATCTCTGCCTCATTTGCACATCCCAGCCACGACATCAATGAGGTTGTCTCCGCACCAGCAGCTGTCTGAGCAGGGAAGTGTTGCCTAATTACAGGATCACATCCTCAGCTCCTGGGAACTGGCCTTGCTCCTTTTAAACCAGCAGAGATGGAGAGTTCGAGGAGCGTTTGGACAATGCTCTCAGGTGCGTGGTGGGATTATTGGGGTTGTCCTGTGCAGGGCCAGGAGTTGATTCTTGTGGGTCCCTTCGAGCTCGGGATAGTCATAGAATCATGGAATGGTTTGGGTTGGAAGGGACCTTAAAGATCATTGAGTTCCACC
>VZRE01017091.1:506684-551138 GCA_013396775.1 Cephalopterus ornatus
ATGGGACAGCCACAACTTCTCTGGGCAACCTGTGCCGGGGCCTCACCACCCTTACAGGACAGAATTTTTCCCAATATTCAATCTAACCCTCCTCTCTGGCAGCATGAAGCCATTCCCTCTTGTCCTGCTTCTCCAGACCCTTTTAAAAAATAGTCTCTTTCCATCTTTCTTGTAGCTCCTTCAGGCCCTGGAAGGCCACAATCAGGTCACCCCAACTCTCCCAGCGTTCTCTCCCAGCGGAGCTGCTCCATCCCTCTCATGATCTTGGTGCCTCCTCTGGACTCTCTCCAGCAGCTCCATGTCCTCCCTGTGCTGGAGCCCAGGGCTGGAGGCAGCTCTGCAGGGGAGGGTCTCACCTGAGGGGGCAGAGGGGCAGAATCCCCCCCTCCCCTGCTGCCCTCACTGCTTTTGATTTTGCTATTCCAGGGCTCCATGAATTTATATCGCCTAAATGTTGGGTTCATGGCTTGTGGGGAGGATCTGTGGGACTGCAGCACTCGCAGTCCCTCCACACATCTCCCCAGCAGGAGGCTGAAGAATAAACCCCTGAAAGCTCAGTAAGCTTATTGTTCCTCTGACATATCAGTGACATTCACAGCATCATAAACCTTGCTCATCTGAAATATTTAGCTCCTTAGGAGCAGTCAAACAGACATGCATCCTGGCTGGCACATCCCCACCATAGATCACTCATTTATTCCTTACAGCCCTCCTGGGTGCTGTGTGTGCTGAGAACTGCATTCCCAGAAATGGGCATAAATATCTGTATTTATTTTCCCATCATACTGGCTGGGGAGTTGGGGAGAGGAAGCCAGAATAAGAATCATACAGAGAAAATGGCCTGACAAACACTCTCAGTGCACTTCCTCCAGCGAAGCGCTCGACATTATTCCTCATCTGCTGTGCCCCAGCTCAGAGTGGGCCATAATTGCAGACTTCCAACCAGCATTATGATTATTATATATGAGATGTTAGTCTGTAAAGATTGTCAAACCAATGAAATTTGCAGGTTTGGAGGAGCCTCTGGGGCAAGGCTCAGTTTTCTGAGCCGTTGGTGTTATTTATAGTCTAGAACTAAACAAGGCAGGAATTAAGGGAATGCTCCTGGCTGAAGGTAATGGGATGGAAATGCTGAGGTAGGTCTGTGACAGCAGACAGGAGCAATAGCCTTGAGGATAGATTGGAAGCGTGGAGGTGAGCAGAGCCAGCAGCACCTCAAGGCTGCTTTTTGTCACTCTGACAGGACCGAGTCGTAAATAACCCCCCCCAACTCTGCACTCAATTATCAGTAATTTAGTAGCACCCAGGATATTATATGCACATGGAAACACAGCGTGTCACCTCCAGTTCTCAACAAAATCTTGTGGATAAGTTGCTTTCTCCCCTGGTTTGGGTTGCAGAGGCTTTGGAGGATTGAAGCACAGCTTAAGGTTGGCATTTCCCAGACTGCTATTCCAAACAGCTTTTCCACCACGGCTCCTAGGACTAAAACACACTGAGTTTAAATGAATCACCCAATCTTGAGCCAAAGTTATGGAAAATAAATAAATAAATTCTTACAAAACCTAATATACACATGTGTTCTGTGAAAGCTCACCTTTTTAAGGCAAACAGAACTTGCCCGGGTCTAATGCTGGTCACCGGGGAAAAAAAAAAAAAGGGAAAAAAGTTATTTTTTGTGAAGGTCAGATTAGTAAAATATTGTTAAAAGTTTTCTGAGGATGTGAGAAGTGGGTCTTAGGGACTTTGCTATTCTATTTATCACCAGCAACTCCCACTCCCCACCTGTCCTTGGAAGGGAGGGGGTTTCGTTTCAGGTTCTTATCTCAGACCAGCCCAGTGGGTGTCATTTCCCACTGCGCTGTTAGGCCAGAAATAAGGGACAAAAAGGGACAGAAATAAGAGCTTCAGTCCTGCCTCCTCAATGCCAGGCCAGGAGCTTTAGTTTGTGTTTCCCTTCAGTGCCTGTGTAATTGCTAATTCGATTAGCCAAACCTGAACTTGCAATCTTCAGTATCAAAAAGCATCCAAATGAGAGGCTGGAACACTTTACCTGCTGCCTCTGACACAATGAGCTGCTAAGGAGCACAGAAGTATGCCAACTGAGGCAGGAGGTTACTTAAACAGCTAAAACATACCCAGGCAAAGGGAAATCAGTGAGGAGTAAAGCTTATGTGTAGCATTACATTTGAGATATATTTAATTTCTGTGTGTGTACATTGTACTTTCATGCATGATGGGCTACACAGAAAATGTTATTCTGATGCCTGTACAATGATATGCACCGACACCCCTTTTCAGTCCCCCCACTGTAAATCACTCACATCCCACACACCTCTGGGGAAAAAATGCTTACAGTGGAGAAAAGCTTCTTCACAGTGCACAAATTCAATATAAACGTTCATTTGTCCTTGATTCTCAAAACAATCCAGTGTCAGTGCAGGCTGGGGGGTGCAGGGATTGGGAGCAGCCCTAAGGAGGAGGAGGTGGGGGTGCTGGTGGATGAAAACCTGGACATGACCTGTCCTGGAAGCCCAGAAATCAACTGTGCTGGGCTCATCCCAGCGGTGTTGGCAGCCGGGGAGGGGGGGTTCTGCCCCTCTGCTCTGCTCAGGTGAGACCCCTCTGCAGAGCTGCTTCCAGCCCTGAGGTCCCAGCAAAGGAGGGACGTGGAGCTGTTGGAGAGAGTCCAGAGGAGGCCATGGAGATACTCCAAGGGCTGGAGCCCCTCTGCTCTTGGAGCCAGGCTGGGAGAGCTGGGGGGGGTTCACCTGGAGAGGAGAAGGCTCCGGAGAGACCTGAGAGCCCCTTCCAGGGCCTAAAGGGGCTCCAGGAGAGCTGGAGAGGGACTTTTTGTCAGGGTTTGTGGCAACAGGACAAGGGTGAATGGTTTTAAGCTAAAGAAGGATAGATTCAGACTACATATAAGGAGGTAACTCTTCCCTGTGAGGGTGGGGAGGCCCTGGCACAGGTTGCCCAGAGAAGCTGTGGCTCCCCCATCCCTGGAAGTGTCCAAGGCCAGGTTGGACAGGGCTTGGAGCCACCTGGGCTAGTGGAAGGTGTCCCTGCCCATGGCAGGGGGTGGAACAAGATGAGATTTAACAGGTCCTTTCCAACCCAAACCATTCCATGATTCTGTCACCTGCTCAGACTCACACTTGACCCTCAGCCAGCCCCTCCTCCTCCTCCCAGGCAGGGATGGATCCAGGTGATAACAAGGGCACATTCCCACTGATCTGTTGGGCAATAAACATCCTGTATGTGTCACTGGGTGTGTGGCAGTGAGATGCAGCTCTGAGGGTACGACACAGACACCGACCCCCCGACCCCCCTTCAGCCTGAACACTCAATTTCTTCCCGTTACTCAGTTGGAAGGTTGTAATTACCCTCATAAAAGATGCACAAATGAACCAGTCACAAACAAATTAATCTAGTCACACCTTGCAACTACACAGAAGTGTTTTATCTGTACTGTCTTAAACATGGTTATTATTTCTAATAGGTTGAGCTGAATTTTGAACCGAGCTACCATAAAAATGCTGTCTGCTGAGAAATCGAAGATAAAGCAGGAACTGCTGCAAATCCCATTTCTCCAGCAGGATTGCTCCCCCAGCATCAGCAGCATATCAGTGATACCACTGATAGCATGGCTACTGTGACTCAAATAAATACATAATCATAGGAGTATCTTGTAACATCCGTTGCCAACAGACTACAATGACATCCTGACCTCAGAGATATGATGTTGGTACAGGGATCTTCCCACCTGAAGAGCTGTCAACCCTTTTCCAATGATCGGTGCTCAGGGAAATATCAGCTGAAAAAAAATTGGAGTTTCCAGGGAAGCATTTCAGTGATAAAATTCTTCCCATTTCTGTTTATCTATTGATTGGAAAGAGACAAAGTGAACCAGACAGCAAAATTTATATCTCCCCAAGGGATCACGATAGCAGGGTTATATAGGATACAGGTGGACATGGCAAAGCTACAATCAGGGAAAACAGATGGCTGCCTTTGCACCAGTGGTAATTTAATAAGACTTTTCCTGATAGAAACAGGAAGCAGAAATAACCAGTAACAATGCTCTTATCTTTCATTTTACCATTTGCTTTTAGGAAGAAAAAGAAATCAGTCAGTCAAGTGATCCCAGCTGAAGAGTGATAGTGCTCAATAGCCTGGTAGGAAGAAAAATAGACTGATCTTCACCAAAACAGAGGCCTTTAGTCCCGCTTCATGTCCAGAGTACAAACACAATTTAGTCTGTCTGCAACAATATTTTACATAGTGCAGCAATACTTTATTGTTGGGAGATTAACACTGACTTTCTACTCAGCACAGCAAATAAAACTTCCCTTTATTTGAAGAATCAAAGCCATACCTAGAATTGGAAAAAAACAACTCATTGAGAAGACACTGTAGCAAACCCCATCACTCTAATTAGACTAATTAAGTGCAGGAACACAGGTGAGTTGTTCTCCAGTAGAAGTCACCTGGGCCCCTGTGGACACCAGAAAGCCCAGGAGGACTGGCTGGGTGCAGAAGGCTCAGGCAGAACTCAGCACTCAAATGGCTCCAGAAAATGTGCTGGCAGCTAACCGGGATTCATTCCTTTATGTTGGGAGTCACCTGTATTTGGGCTGTACCTGAACCATCTTCCTACTCTCCTGCTGTGGTCAGTGGTGCTTCAGAGAGCGGCTCATCCCACCTACACAAACCAGCCAAGAACAGGGGCTGGCTGGAGACTGAACTGCGTTGGTGGAGACAAAAAAATACAGAAAAAAAAAAATCAAAACAAGTATTTAGATGACAAAATTTGAATGAGGTGAACTTCAGACCCAGCTCTCAATTAAAAACAATGCAATAATCAACATCTTTCTCAGTTCATTGCAAATGCCATGGATTCAGAGGTTCAAAGGGAGTTTGGGCTACTTATGAGCCTTGATCCTTTTGCAGGCACGTGTGAACAGCACCAGTGTGTTCCCATCTGACAGCTGGGATTTAATACATAAAACCAGTGAGTTCTATAAATACACAAACAAAGCACAGAGAGAGGCTGTAGGTACCCTTGGCACTAAAGGCCTGTTTCTCCAATCCCTGCACTGCCAATACCACTGCTGTGGTATTGCGCCTGGCTGTTTTCCTTCCTGAATTTCAGTCCTAAAAGGCAAAGATATTGGTTTGGAAAGTTTGAAAAGAGGCAAAGACAGAGAAGCAATTTATTCCTTTTTATTCCTCATCTCACAGTGAACAACTGCAGTGCAAGTCGTCTCCTCAGCTTGAGCAACATTTGAATTTTTTTGAAATTATAAGTCTACAAAGGAAATGTTTGCAAATTGTGCCTCGATATTTTTCGTAGCAGTGGTGTAAAAACCCAGCAGAGAGGTGCTTTTTATAATTTCAGTCCTTTGATGATCCTGAACAATTTTAAAGCGCCCTTTCTTCTCTACTACAAAGCAGAGAGAACAAAGCCTTTAGGAAGTCGATAGTGGGGCAATCCTGTGCTGTAACCACCACAATATGGGCAGACAAATGGCTTGAAACAGGATTTGTTGTGCAGAACTGGAGCCTTAATTTGTGGGAGATCTGGAAAGGCATTTCTTCAATGTGCTGCAACTTCTGAAGCAACATTCAGTGACGTGCAGCCAGACAGGAATATTCTCCCTGCACTGAGTTGCCAACCAGCCAGTGAGTTGCTGAGCTCAGAGAAAATTTGGCCTTGATAGATTTTTATATCTTAAAAAAACTGAGGGCAAACAATACATTTCAGCAATATACATTTGCCTAGTTTTATTTATAACACCTACGGTACCTGTCCCAGCATGGAACAGTTGTCATCTTCGGTGCCAGGATCTGGGAGATGTCAATGGATCAGTCCTTTCCAGCACTAAGTTTATGGTGACAGGGAAATCAAACTTTTAATTAAGAAGCAAAAAAATAAGACATTAGTATAGGCAGAGCAGAAAAATGCTCTATTAATTTCAGAGTCAATAAAGCAATAGGAAAAAAATCACCAAAAAAAAAAAATTGATAAAAGCAAAGAAAAAACAAGTGACAGGAATTAGTGACTGTGGCTACATCACATACCTCTCACTATGGATTTTTTTTCCATGCAAAACTGAGTTTTCCCTGCATTAGTCTAACATGATGCTAAAACCCAATAAAATGAAGTCTTTACATTGCCATGCACCAATATATGCTTTTCCTGGGCTGTTTTCCATTAATTTATGACCTGGTTCCTACAGATTAGAACAGGTTTTCAAAGGATGCAGTTTGGGGAAATATCAGTAGTACATCTCATTTAAATGCACTATAATAAATGCAGTGATAATTTATATTGACAGTACTTTGAGATAAGATGTATTTGCCATTAAAGCTGGAATACATTTCACCTGCTGGAATTACAAGTATGCATAACTCCTGGCAGGAAACTATTTCAAAGGTGGTGCATGTGTTTGTTTTATGTGTGAGATTCAGGGAGGCTTCGTCTTCCAGCTTTATTTACAAGACAGAAAATCTGAGATAAGGAATTCCCTTGCTGGATCATTCCACCTGGACTCACTCGACCTCAGCTTTAGGACACAAATGTAAAACTCTGACTGCTCTTCAAATTTGGGCTTCTAGTTTATTCTTTAAGAGCACCACCATTACACCTGCTTTTTTTTATTGTTATTTAAAACAGAACTATGGCTTTGTAACGCTGCTTTTTAAAAGTGGAAATGGAAGACAGGCACAATACACAGGCGACCTGACAGACCTAATGTTCTAAGGCCGAACTTTTATATTTAGACAAGTCCTAATGGAGCAGTGAGAGAAGCCTCTTTTCCAAGAAATGCATATTATTATTACTATTTATTAGGACTTCTCTGAAACAACCTTCCTCTGAGAGCACTTCTGATTAAACAAAGCCAAGAGCTTAATTCCCATTAATCTCAGCCCCAGCATCCTGGATAATGGGGCAAGGCAGGAGGGCATGAGCTTGATCTTTGTACAAGGCCGATGTCAAAGCAGCAAGAACATAACATTTCGAAGAGTTTCCATCACCGGGAGAATTTTCTGCCTCTGAGGCACCACCAGAGGCCAGAAATACCTTACAAACCTATTTAATTGTTATTACCTTCTAACACACCTGACAGGACACAGCCAGTGGAGGAGCCAGCAGGTTCTGATCGGCACCAGCACAGCCCCCATTTCAAGACTTCCATCTTGCAGGGACAAGGGTATGAACCAGCTGATGACTCCCCTCCAACTGAGGAGTGCTCCAACCAAATGTCCTGCTGGCGGTTCCGAGAGCCTGGTACCACACAGGGCATGACATGTTGCAGGGACTGCCAAAAAGGGCAGCAAACCCATGGAGGTCAGACCCTCGTAAGGTTTCTGACACAGCCTCTCTCATTTAGCTGGGAATAATTGAGTAAAACCAGCAGGATTTCTGCCATATGTTGCCTGGTCCTTGCAGCAAGGATTGCAGGTCATGGTTTATTGTAAATCTCGGGGTTTAGGTGAGTGATGAAATCAAACACCATTTTCCCAACATCACTGTGGCTTCACCGTTTTCCTCAGCAAGGCAGTGGAAAACAATACCCTGTTGCTTTGCCATTTTGCATCAGCATGACTAAAACTCTGAGAGAAACCAGTACCTCAAAAGGCTAAAGGAGAAGGAGAGGTTTTCCTATGCCTTTGCAGCTCTACTGGTGCTCCTGGAGAAGAGCCAGTTCTCGCTGGCCTTCAGGTGCTGAACCTCAGCATCCCCATGACAACCAGCTGAGTGCTGGATTTCCTGCCCACTGTCAGTCAGCAAAGATAACAGCAGGTCCTGTGTTTGAGCTAATTACCTGGGGAAAGCAGAAACTGCTGAAAGAGAGTGTCTTGCCATGTACATCTTCATTAACATAATCTCAGCCATATGTGCTCTGAACACTGAAATCTGAAATGCAAATCACAGAGAGCACTTGGCATTAATATTTAGTTTTCCCCCACCCTTTTCAATTCATTAAAAAGATTTCCGATCCCAACCTTAGGGATCCCTGGAGGACACCTGGGTCACTCCTTTGGAGCATCAGCAGGGGAGAGGCAGGGCAGCACCACAGGTACAGCCCCTGGAAAGGGGAATTTCAGGAGGCTGAGGAGAGAGCAACATACTTGGGAATTCATCAGTAAGATCAAAGTTACAAATTAGGAGAAATTTAATTTAAAATCCACTGTCATTGTTTCTTTCCTGTGTTTTTGTCCATGGGCTGAGCTCAGGGACAACAAACTCCTACTGCTGTTTGCTGCATCAGAGAGCCAAGTCTGATGGACTCAGTTCAACCCAAAGACAAGACATCACCATCAGAACAGGTCATTTCTAATTGTACTATCCCAGTTATGACTCATAAATTAAAACTGTCAGGCGCTTGGTACTCAGGAGCCTCCCTGGAGGTGTCCAAGGCCAGGTTGGATGGGGCTTGGACTAACCTGGGATAGTGGAAGGTGTCCCTGTCCATGGCAGGGGGTTGAGCCTGGATGAGCTTTAAGGTCCCTTCCAACCCAAACCATTCCGTGATTCCGTGATTACCTTCCAAATTCTTGTCAATAAAGTTTCTCCCTATTTCTTCGAACTTTGAAAAACAACTTTAAAAGCTGTATTTCTTCATAGTGCAAGTCAAACCTACGAAATTTATACAGCAGAAACTGCAGAAACCTTATAGCACAAACTAACATTTGCTCTTATCACCTAAAGCCATAAATACAATACTGATCTATTCAAGCAACAACTGCTCAAAACTATCAGATATATTTTCTTGTACACTTTGTAAAAAAAATTCCTTGAAGTGAGGCAGCATGAAGCTGCCCTTTAGAAATTCTTATTTAATTACTGAAACTCATTTAAGAAGCAACACACTTCATACTTACCCAATTACAAAGACTGCTCTGCCCTTAAAAACAATCTCAAGCAGAGCAAAAACTAAGCTCTGATTAGAATTAAATTTCCCTTTTACATGAATGTTGATATTTTCTTCTGCATTCTAAGCTCTCTGCTGATTATTGAGGGATACTGGGAGGGTGCAGGGTGCTCAGAAAGGAAAGGAAGAGGAAAAAAGGAAGGATTTTATTTGATATTTGATATATTTGAAACACACTTTCTCAAAAATATGCTGGAAAAGTAAAAGGGAAAAACAGATCATGGGAGCTATCATGACATATCACTAATTTCAGAAGGTTTTATACATACATACATTTATAAATATATATAATTTTTATGAGCAACTAGCAGAATCAAGAGCACTGAACAGCACAATCACAGAAATATGAAAGGGCAAAAATCTTTTAAAAATTATAAAACAAAAATTTATTCCTAGGTATACTATAGCAAGAAGCAACTTGCCAGAGTCAAAGATAAGAGGAAAATCAGGGGGAAATATTGGTTCTTTAGAGAAAGATTTCAGCAACGCCAAGAAGGCCAGCGTGTTCAATACGTTATTTAATTAGTCTGATTAAAGATGTCGAGCAGGTAGTTAACAGGAAGGACAGAAGGGTAAGAGCTGCCTCAGAAATGGGTCGGATCATAATGGGAGAAGACGGATGTTTTCAAAGTCTGAGCAGTGAACCTCAAACTCTGAGCGCTGCGGAATCCTGGAAAACAGCACAGCAGCAGGAAATTGAAAAAGGCAATTGCCCTCCCTGGCCGCCAGCAAAGGGGGGGATAGAAAAAACACGGCAGGTTTATTTCCATCCAGAGGAAAAAAATTAATCAGGAATGACAAAATGATATTTCTGGTCTGCCAGCGGAAGGGGGACAAGAGGTGAGCAGTGGGCACAACACCCTCGCCACGGCAGAGCACAGCCCAGCTCCTTTCACACAGAAGGATGCGGGTGATTTGATACACCTTGGGTTTAGACAGACGTTCTCCCAATTAGTTGCCAAGATTAAAGCCCGTGAGGAGAGGGGCAGAGCAGGAGGACAGTTGTGACTTACTGCCCGGGTGGGAGGCTGGGCTCAGCCTTGGCAGTGGGTGGGCACGGCCCCTCCGTGGCCTCAGGTGCCACCTGGAGCGTGGAAAGGACCTGGCGACATGGATTTTGGAGGCCTTACCTGCCAGTGGAGATGAAATTAGAAATGGGGATGATTTTTGATGCTATTCTTTGAGAAAAAACCCAAAAGTTAAGGATATATTCACATACATAAATCTGTAAATACACATACACATGCACACTTATGTATATTTACAGTGCTGGAGAGAGGTCCAGGAAATCTATGGATCAAGGAGACAACAAGGCATAGGTATGTGCTTATTTTAGCATGTGACAACAATCCCCAATTCCCTGAAGGCTGCTGCACTGCAGGAAGGGATTCTCCCATTGTCCATCACCACGGAAGGACAGGGAAGCTTTGGGGACCCCAAACTGCAGGAAGGAAAATCTAATTAGGCACAAGAAAAAGCTATTTTAAAGCCTTTTTTTTTCTTCTTCTTTTTTCAGAACAAAAGGCTAGAAGAAATTATTTGAGGAATTAATGAAGACTCCATTACCAGAAGTTTTTAATATGTTGAAACAAGTTTTAATGGCCCAGGGCTGCCTCCTGAGAGCTCCCTTCTCCTCTGTGGCCAGCTAGCAGCAGGATGAGGCTTATGATCAACTCATCCAAGGTAATTTAAACAAGGAGTGTGAGAGGGAAGTTAATATCTAGCAATAAAGAAATGGAGAAAAATAATTAAAAAAAAAAAGATAAATTATAAGAACTGACATTGAGAAGCGTAAGGTCTGTTGCTGACTCTGCAACGACTGTCAGGTAAAAGGCACAACAGAGCCAGAAAATGTGGTTTTACCCCAATATTAAAGTGAGAAAGGTGAGGAAAATTGTTTAGGACTGGGCAGTTATGGTTACAGCTCCAGAGAACTTCTAGATAAACGAGTTTTCACTATTGCTCTTTCAAGAGATGATTAGCAAAGCAGTAAAATTCAAGATTTACTTGCCCTACCAAGCATTTCGTAGCAAAGTTAACAAGGTGGTTGCTTCTGTGAAGGCCTTGCTGTCCAGGCCCACCCGTGGCCAGCGTGGGAGCAGTTCAGGGGCTGATCACTCAGGATGGTGAAGGTGGCACTGAGCTCAGCATTAAACTCCATGCCTTGCTTCCCAGATTGTGCAAACGTCAGTTTTCTGGATGAGAGGTTATAAGAGGGTTTTTCCCCTCCCCTTTAAGCAATTTAAATAGGTGTTTTTATTAATGTATTCACTGGTAATTGCAACCAATTTTCAGTGTACAGCTGCACAGTTAAATTTTGTCCTTTAAACCAGGCAGGGAGCATCCCAACTGAATGAATAACTCAGATTTTGCAGGATCTGCCTATGGAAACAGAGCACATTACCCAGCTTTGGCTGACCCTTTGCATGTGCTGGCACTGCTCCAGTGTGGGCAGAAATTAATTACATTATAAATTATAGATAATGTAATAATAAATATTATATTATTAAGACTATAATTATATTATTACAAAGTAAATTATTTTTATTAATAATAAATATAATTTATATTATAAATTATATGTAATTGACATGTTATGATATCATATAATTCCGTATCTATCCATAGGTGGTATTGAACATGCCAAACTCAATAGGTGGAGGTACTGGGAGACAGACACTGCTCAGTTCAAGAAAATCAGCATGTAAAATTGAATGAATGGAAGAGGAGAAAAAAAAAACACAGGGCAGGGGATATCACAGGCTTACACACCATTGTAAGTGAAAATGTACATTTACAGCCCAGAAAACACGAGTTTCACAGGTACCTGCCCTAGATGTATTTATCATCTTCACAGCCGTGGTTCCAGATACTAAAGAGCAAAAATAGCTTTAGCAGTAAAAAACACAGGCCACAGGGCAAGAAAATATGTTTAAATCTAGACACTGAGAGCTCTAAATATCTGAGGGAAATAAAACTGTAATCTAGATCACATCCATTTATAGATGTGAGACAGATTTGCTCTATGGAAGAAGCTGATTCATCTAAATAAACTACCAGACTTGTGTTTTCAGCTCTTCTGAGATGATTCTGTTCTCCTTCACAGGGGTATTATTTTATTCCAAGCTTTATTGAAGCAATGTTTCAGAAAAATGAACCAGAAGCACAACATTTCATGTCAAACCCGTGATGTTCATTGGAGGCAGGATTAGCTGTGGTATTTAGGATCTATTCCCAAATCACCAAGGGACCTCTTCTTACCTTGTTCCTCTGAGCCTCTCCAGTGGTTACTGTCTGGGAATCATGGAATGGTTTGGGTTGGAAGGGACCTTAAAGATCATCCAGTCCCACCCCCTGCCATGGGCAGGGACACCTTCCACTAGCCCAGCTGCTCCAAACCCCATCCAGCCTGGCCTTGGACACTTCCAGGGATCCAGGGGCAGCCACAGCTTCTCTGGGAAACCTCTGTGCTTTGGGTATTTAGTGTTACATGAGAACAAATTGATATCCAAGTTCAGGCACACATTTAGCTTTGGAATATCACTACCAAAAAATCTTTATAGATGTTTTTCTTCCCAAAATAAAATTATCCAGTGATGCTGCTGTCTGAAGGGTATTAGTCACCCTTTCCTTTTGATTCCGATTTTGTGGCTCACAGAGATTCAGTTTCACCAGCCTAAACTGAAAACTTATATACATTGAACTGAAAACAAGATACACATTGAAAATAGTGTTCTTCTTGCTAAGTAATACTTTATTAATAACAAAATTAATTTGGTACTTAATAGTGCAAACCTCTTTGAAGTCTTACATGGAAAACATACAGGAATTGGTCCATTGTCCGTGGAATTTCTGCTGCTGCCAGGATAAATTCCTATGTATGTTTTATAGCATTGGTGTAGTAAAGGAAGAACTCTTTGACAATTATAAATACAGGAGGACTTACACTGGCAAAATACATCAGTCACAGTTCACCTCAGGGGGGAGAGCAGTGCTAAAGACTCAGCCTTCCCAGGAACTTCTCCAGCCATTGCACGGAGCTGGGATTACCCACCAGAGCTGAAAATCATGGAATGGCTGGGTTGGAAGGGACCCTAAAGATCACCTGGCTCCAACCCAGTCATTCCCTTCAGTAACCCATTAATCCCAACACCGAGCCCAGTTCCTGTACCTCCTCCTTCTCTGCTCAAACACTGACGTGTTCCCGTCAGGTCCCACCGAAGGTTGCTGTCACCTCTCCTGATCTCAGCCTGCACCAGCTTCTCTGTTGAGCTGACGTGGATCTGTACTGAGCTGGAGACAAACAATTTTCTGCTTCCATGCTGGCAGGAGACTGTTTTCTGAGCCAGGAAAAAACTCTTGAACACTGATCTCGCCTTCGGAGGCTGATCTGAATAGAAGCTGCACTTGAACATGAGAGATTTCAAGTGCACCAAAAGCTATTTGGGAAAGACAATTCAGCCTATAATGTACCAGCACAAGCTCCAATGATTCTAAAAGCTGGTTTAGCACTCAGAGATAGCTGATTAAAGGATAATTGGCAACCAGAGAGGCTCCTGGGAGGAGACTGTATTATACAAGCATAGGATGGTTTGGGTTGAAAGGGACCTTAAGGCTCATCCAGTCCCACACCCTGTCCTGGGCAGGGACACCTTACACTAGCCCAAGTTGCTCCAAGCCCTGTCCAACCTGGTCTTGGACACTTCCAGGGATGGGGCAGCCACAGCTCCTCTGGGCAACCTGTGCCAGGGCCTCCCCACCCTCACAGGGAGGAATTTCTTCCCAGTATCCCATCTAACCCTGCCCTCTGTCAGTTTGAAGCCATTCCCCCCTTGTCCTATTCCCTGAAAAGAAGCCCCTCTCCAGCTTTCCTGGAGCCCCTTTAGGCACTGGAAGGGGCTCTCAGGTCTCCCTGGAGCCTTCTCCTCTCCAGGTGAACACCCTCAGCTCTCCCAGCCTGGCTCCGGAGCAGAGGAGCTCCAGCCCTGTGACCCCATTAATGAAACAGCAAAGTAACTCCTCCTGAACAGAGCGTAAACTAATCTTAAATTCTCTGAAAGCACATATCTAAGCAACTTTTGTTTCTTTAACCTGAAAACACTCTGTCCAGAGGGAGCAGATGTCGAATGGCGCTCTCAGACAGGTGGGCACAGATGCTTTGACAGCAAACTACATCACTGGCTGCTGCTTTTTTGTCCTTTTTAATCAGACTGTGGCACTGCTGCCGTGCTACAAACATTCATTTGCACCAAAGAGATGAAGAAAATCCGTGCTGCCCCCACACAGAACACAAGGTTTGCATCCCAAGGAGTGGATAAGAGGCGGTGCTGGGGCTGAGCAGTGATCAGAGGAGCGTGTTCCCTGAGCAGCAGCCCTGGCTCCTCATTGGGATGCACAGGGTGCTGTGGGACCACGGGCTGCAGCGTCGTTGCAGCGCTGGGAAGACAAACAACACTCCCTCTGAATACCAAGTGGGACCACATTTAACTGAGTCACTTCAGTTTGAGAACATCCAGGGCTGCCACTGCGAGCCACTCGTGGAAAACGTGCTGGCAGAGAGGGATCTGCCTGCGCTAATTACAGCTCATGCATATTGCAGGATCCGGGGTATTATCAGGGACAGGAAAGGTGGCAATAAAGGGGAGTTTTATAACCCAGCCCATTTGTGACTGGCAGCCACTAAACACTGGCTTTCCTCAGGGAAAACCCTACAACATCTCAGATTAGGGCATTTCTTTCTTTGTTTCTATTATGGCTGTTTTGCTGAAGCACAGGACACATGAAGATTTTGTATCTCTGAAACACTGACCCTTTCCCAAAACTAAACCCCTTTCAGGTGGGAAACGCCAGAGGACTCCAGCTGGTGTGCCAATTCCACTGGAACTGAGGAGAGGCAGAGCAGCCACATTTCTCTCCAGGGAGTGCCACAAAACATCACAATTAGGCTACAGGGAAGCTGTATGTCTGCCCCATCCCTGGAAGTGTCCATGGCCAGGTTGGACGGGGCTTGGAACAACCTGGGATAGCGGAAGGTGTCCCTGCCCATGGCAGGGGCTGGAACAAGATGGATTTTAAGGTCCCTTTCAACCCAAACCAGCCTGTGATTCTATGAATGGGAGATAATTTCCCATTAAAATAAGGGCTTGTTTCTTATCAACCCTCTGGCCTTTCCAAAATCTCTTTCACGGACACACTTTCAACCTTTTTTTCAGAGAAATTCAGAGGAGTTTGCCTTTTTCCCTTACCTGCTTCGAGACTGAATTGCCCAGGATCCAACCACAGCTATCCTACTGCCTCTGATCCTTCGAGTTTCCTGCTCCATTTTCAGTAACATCAGTTCATTATTAGAAGAGATAAAGGCGCATCTCTGAGCTTCATTAAGATAAAGAGAAGAATGGGATTTCAGATCTCTGGGAACAAGCCAGCAATCTTCTGGATGCACAGCTGATGCTGAATGCCCCTGATCCTCAACACCTGTGAACATAATAGAGAAATCGCCAATTATCTCCAGTTTTTGCCTCAAAACGGGATTCAGGAACAAATAGCTTTCTCTGCAGAAGGTCTGTCTTGCTTATTATTTTCCTCATTTGCTACTAAACACATTTTGCTTGGCTTTATAAAGACTTGTCAACCACCATTTCCCATTATTATTTGTTTTGTGTCAATAGCCAGGGCCCTGCTGTGCTATTATTCGTGGCATGAACACACTTTTATTCCAGTGATATCCTGCTCCTGCTCCTGCATGTTACGTTCTGTGGCTTTCACATTCCTTTACAAAAGAAGTAGGGAGCTGCAGGGAGGTTTGTGGCTTGCAGTACACATGCTTGTGCATCCCAGCTCATCGCACTCATTTCCCCCCGCCCGCCAGTTTGTGCCTTTCTCATTTGACACAGCGTTGAAATGTATTTGGTTTATAATCAGGTGAAGGAGAGGCAGCAAAGCCGTTGTGTCCAAAGTCTCTTGCTCGTAGACAGAGAGAAATTAGAATTAGAGAAAGAAATTAGAGAAAGAAATTAGAATTATCAGAGAGAAGCTGAAACATCAGCACTGGCAGACCTACATTTTGCAAAGGTCTCCAGAGGCCTGGGAATATCAGAGGTGAGCTCTGCAGTGAGGCTGGGTGGGAAGCGATCCGGTCAAAGTCTCCTGTGGAATCGTCCAGGGGCTGGTGCAGGAGGCTCAGCTGGGAATATCATGGTCTGTTGTGCACATAAATGAACAGGCAGTTTCTAAGCCAATATTTACTTGGTGTGTTGCAAAGAGCCCTCAATAAGCCGATGGCAGTAACTGCAAGGGATCAGAGGAAAAGGCCTGTTGGGGCCAGTTCCCTGCAGCATTCCTGAAACACAGAGCTGGCGGGGATCAATAGCTGAATGCAGGCAAGGAATCGACCTGTAATCAAAGAAATCAAACAGGGTTTGCTGTGCACTTTCTCTGGATCCCACTCTGCAGGGGGCCATCCAGAAGAGGCAGAGATTTTTAGCTAATAAAATATCCCATTTCTCAGAAAATGAGTGGATGACATCTATCATCTATTATATAAATGTAACCATTTATTATAGGGGTAATAAAGTATAATGCTTTCTCTTTTAATTCCACCTTCAATTACCTGTAATTTCACCAAGCTTGTTTTCTAGACTCCATCTTCTCTTTTTTTCAGGCTGATTTATCTTTTGGAATCACAGCCACCACGTAACTGATGCCATAATTCACTCTGATGGGTGATGTACATACAGGTTAAAAAAATACTGGCACAATACCCAAGCGTGGCCATCATAATAAATCATGGTAAATTAGTGGAGAGAGCTAATTTTAAAGCTTTTAGCATAGCAATTAAGATGAGCTTTGAGTGGAAAACAAGAACTCAAATCCAGGTTGGATGGAGCTCTGAGCAATCTGGGCTAGTGGAGATGTCTCTGCCCATGGCAGGGGGGTGAAATGAGATGATCTTTAGGTCCCTTCCAACCCAAACCAGTCTGTGATTCTGTGAAACTCCCTGGGCAATTCTGGAACACACAGCTGTAAATAAGACTCCCTCCACAGCAGCAGGAGTGTATAAATAACACTGGCTGCACTTGAAATAACGGCATTTAAGGAAGAGCTATATGCAGCTATAAAGCAATTCCAGAAATTGATCCATACAGAACTAGGCACATGATTTAAAAAGATGTTAAAACTCACCTGCAGGGTGATACCAAGCCCGTTAAGGAAGGTCGCCATGATGAACTGCATTTAGTGGGAATTGGTCCTGGAGATGTTGGTCCCTGCAAGGTTCCTGGGGCTTGTGTTTCTACTCCAGACTGCTCACATGCTTAAGAGCGTTTCTGGAGACCTGCCAGGGTTTTGCATATGTTAGATGGCTCCATAGGGAGCAAGGACACGAACCTGACAATGCACTGGATAATGCACATTTGATCCTGGGAGGTGTCCAGTGATATCAACACTCACAGGCTCCAAGCCGTGGGAGATCCTCTGCTTCAGAAGGCACCATGAAGGGACCTGCTGTGGGGAAACGGTGCCCTGCTGCATAGAACACAGCTTTTTAGCTGGGATCCATAGGGAAAGAGTGGATGTCTGTGAACTGCTCCTTCAAACCACTGCCATTTCATTATCAATACAGTTCTGAAGGGATTTCTCATAAATTACCTCAGTTTTGTCCATGCTGCTGCACCAGTTACGCCTCACTCAGCAAAGCAAGACTGGTATTAATGTTTACCAACACACTGCTACTCGTTCTTCCACAAATACAGTTACTCTACAGTATGACAGGATCAAAATGAAATTCCCAGGGTATTTTTTCTACTTAAAACCCAAGTGCATTTGTAACTTTTGCTCTGCAGTCCGTGCAGAAAGACAAATAAGGAAGGTTTGAAGCCTGACTGTTGCTCGAGGACTCAAATCTGCAAGGTTGTAAGAGGCATTTATGAGAAGTGGTGTTTCATGAGCTTGGTAATTTGCAGTTTGTTACAAAGACATAAACTCATTTCTGACTAAATTGTATTCTAAGTCATGCTCCTCGGGGAACGTCTGACTAAAAGGTGATGTTAAAGTAATTTCCATAACATCAAACTATGCGACAAATTAAAAACTTCATAGAGGAGAAAAGTGGGAGAAAGGAGCAGGAGCTGAGAGGGAACAAATTTCTTCATGGTACAGCTCAGAATGGGGAGAACTTCGACACTGCTCGGAAAACGGCAATGCTAAAGCTGCTTTAAAACAAGCACAGCATTTGATTTTCACCTGTTTGACAGTGACCGACTTCCCTCTTCGAAATCATTTTTCAAACCATTCGGATACTCTGCAAAGCCTCCTGCAAGGAGCAGACTCCTGGCAGGAACAACCCAGCACAGCTGCCCTGGTTTGGGAGTTTCACTGCACAGGGGTCTGGCCCCCAAATTTCTCTCAGAATAAGCAAGATGAAAAGCAAATCTCATGTCCTAAAGAAAGGGTTGAATCTGCAAGTACTCCAGCAACCAGAACTGCTCCCTGCAGTAATAATGGGGTATTCTGAGGGGAGAGACCATTTGATCCTTCCCAGCATTCTCTTAAAGAGAACCAGCAGATCATTCAAACAAGGAAACTACAGCAGTGAAGAAAACCTGTACCTGACACAGAATGATCTGACTTAGAATCACAGAATGGTTTGAGTTTGGAGGAACCTTAAAGCCCATCTCGTTCCACCCCCTGCCACGGGCAGGGACACCTTCCATTAGCCCAGGTTCCCCCAAGCCCCATCCAACCTGGCCTTGGACACTTCCAGGGATGGGGCAGCCACAGCTTCTCTGGGCAACCTGTGCCAGGGCCTCCCCACCCTCACAGGGAAGAATTTCTTCCCAATATCCCATCTAACCCTGCCCTCTCTCAGATTAAAGCCATTCCCCTCTGTCTTACCATTCCATGCCCTTGTCCCCAGTCCCTCTCCAGCTCTCCTGGAGCCCCTTTAGGCCCTGGAAGGGGCTCTCAGGTCTCCCTGGAGCCTTCTCCTCTCCAGGTGAACACCGCCACCTGTCCCAGCCTGGCTCCAGAGCAGAGGAGCTCCAGCCCTTGGAGCATCTCCATGGCCTCCTCTGGAATCGCTCCAGCAGCTCCACATCCCTCTGATGTCCGGGAATCCAGAGCTGGAGGCAGCTCTGCTGGGGGGATCTCACCTGAGCAGAGAAGAGGGGCAGAATCCTCCGTCGCCCTCCTGCCCACGCTGCTTCGGACTTGAAGGGGTAAAAAAAGAAAAGGTTGTCAACCCTGAAATTTCAAATCAGGACATTTATCAAGGCAGCTGCACCAACCGCAGCAGGAGAGCCCATCTTATTAACAGTCCCTACCTGGCAGGTCTTTACATTTTAATATTTTAATGTCACTGCTGTGGCTGGTTTCCTTAACGAGACAGAAAGTGGTTTGTTGTGAGAGACTGAAAGACCTCAATGTGCACAGCTTGGGTGTGTGACAAATAAAGGGGTGACAAAGTGTGGGAGTCATCGAAGGCAGCCAACACAAATAGAAAAAACCTCTGTTTAGTGTGGTAGGATGATTATAAATGTGAGGAATGGTCTGCAGCAAGGATGAGGGCAATTTATCCTGGATATTAGAAAAAGCTCGAGCAGTGAGACTGAATTCATGTTCTGTGCTGCCAAGGGAATGGACTAAATGACATGAGAGAGTTTCTTTTCCTCCTGTAATTTCCATCAGCTCATGATTCAGTGATAAATTCCCTTCCTCCCCTTGCATTTCATTCAGGTCATGCACAGGTACAGCACTAGAACAAACCTCCAAAGCCAGGGGGTTGAGACCTCTGATGCTGTGAGCAATAGAATAAAAAGTCTTCCCAAAAATTTAATAATCTCTCACTTTGCTCAAATGCCAATTGGATATTTTCTTGTTGTTTGGTAGTTGGTATTTTCCTCTTACAGTTCCCACTGGAACTGTACTAAGAGGAGCTGCCTAATGAGAACTGCACACCTAAATTATTCAAGGCCAATTTATATTTATATATATATGTTTGTGCCAGTACTGTACTTTCACCTGACTACATTTTCCCCCACACCCTTTATTACCCTAAAATATAGATGAATGCCATCACAGCCTCCCTCAGCTAGGAAAGACTTACCGAAAAACCTCTAGGTTTACCAAAAAAAAAAAAAAAAAAAAGTAAAAAAGGCAAGAAAACAATTATAGTTTGTCTTCTGCTGCTCACAAATCTAAAATTGTATTTACCGAGGAGTCAAACCAGCTTTATTGGGAGTTTAGCCATGCCACCAGTACTTAAAGATCCCCAAATTATCCTGATTATTATCCTACAAATTTTAATTGTAATTTCTATTGTTTTTAATTATCAGCACAAAATATAAGGCATTAAAATAATAATTATTGCCAGACTTACGTTCAAATATATAGAGAGAGATCTGAAGTTGGCACAAAAGTATGCAGACACAGAAGACCAGCCCTGATCTCACCATGAATACGATGTGCCAACATGTAATAATGGTGCAATAAGATCAGTATTTGGTAAAAAAAAAAATAAATAAGAGGCACATGTGTATTTGGAACTTTAGACAAATCTAATAGTTCTGGAGCCTTCCCTGGCATTCAGGGGTGGGTTTATTATAGGGGTGAAGCATAAATGCCACTACTGGCTGTAATCTCCAGCTGTAAAGACAAGAGGGAATTTCATACCTTCTACTTAGCTCAAAACAAAGTAATCCCAAAACTTCTCTGGGGAATATACTTTTATATATATATGTATGTATATATGTTTATTGCCTTATCTGTGGGACAGTCACTCTGCTGAAACCCCAAAAAGGTCTAAATGAACTCCAGTTCTAATGAAAGGGGTTGGGTTGGGTTTTGTTTGGAGCTTTGGGCACCCGAGGCCATAAACTTATTTTATTTCAGATGATCTACTGAACAGCTGTTGGATGGTAAGGATTTTTGGTGTCTGGGCTCAACCTGATCTGGTGAAATCAGCTGAAAGCCCCTGTATCTTATTATCAACCTCCTAAAGATTATCCTACAGAACACATTTTACCTCCATTTCTTCAATTATCCAAACAGCAATTTTTGTTTGTACTTATTTTGGGCAGGGGGAAAGGGGAGGGCAGTGGGGAATGACATCAGGAACACAATCCCATCTCTCCATGGCAAATTCCTGTCTGTCCTGGTAAATGCTGCCTCATTTTTCTGTTAAATAAAAATGAGAAATAAAGTGAAATTAAGCTTCATACTTCTTGTGTGGAAAAATCACAGCTAATTCCTGTATTGATTCTATTTTCTTATTGCTGTTCCTGCCAGTCTGTATTTTGCATTATTATGATGGTCTAGACTGCAAATGATATATTTGAAGAATAACTTGTTTCACTCATGAGAATGAGGATCTCTGCTCTATGGAATGTAAATATATCCTGATTTTCTAAGGGGATGAACAATCCCAAATGCTTTGCCAGTGGGACAGTGAGAGCACAGACAGAAAAAACTCATGTTGTGCCTTGGTGGCTGAAAATGGAAACCAAAAGGAAACAAACCAAAATTAATTTTCTCATCATGATGTATAAAAAAGTCTTCGATCTGAATCATGACTTTTCTTCCATTAGAGATGTATTAACTCTGACGTAAAGAAATAAAAACCAATGCCTAAAAATTGAATTTCTAAATGTAACATTTTTTTAAAAGGGTAAAACTTCCTTTTGCAAATGTTGAGCTAAGTAATCTTGATTTTTTTTTTTTATATAATATTCCCCCCATATACACACTTCTATTTTTCTAGTTAAGTACAAAATTTGATCCATTTTTACAGCTATTTTCAATCAGTCCAAAGTGGCATTCTGGGTTGAAGAAGCTCAGTTAGCTTTAAACCAAAGTGGAGCTTCAGTACATCCATTCAATATGGATCACCACACTCCCAGGTCACAGGTCACTTCCAAACAATTCACAATTTATAGGATGTCTGCAGAAGGATAAAGGGGAATTGCTGCTATTTTACAGCCCTTTATTTCACCACATGCACATACAAAATGAATTTATATGATGCAGGTGCTCCAACAGGACCCTCAGCCCCATCTCTGGCTTCCCACAGCCAAACAGGTCACTTGGGAAGTGAGAAAAGCCCAAACGTGCACGCCAAAAATAACTAAAAAACACACTACAGCACAGGAAGGGAAAGAAGCAAATTCCTGGCCCCAACCAGTGACCAGCAAAGGCATTTGATGGGTCCAGTGCAAATGTTTCCAGTGCTCAGGAGCCTTTAAAGCTCTTCCCTCAGGCCTAGATAAGCCCCAGGTATTTATAGACTTGATCTCATTTCCTGTCCCGACTCTGCCACTCAGTTACACAATGTTTCCCAAGGACTCAAATTCCACCTGAAGGCCACCTAGGTTCTTTTTTTCCCTGTAAGGAGAACAACTTCTTCCTCCAAAAGGAGGAAAACCCCCTGTCAGTAGCCAACACAGCTGTGGTTATCATACAGTCCTAGTAACTTGAGCATACAGCTGTATCAGCTTCGAGCTGAAGCAGTTCTCTTCTTATCTACCCCAAATATTGAAGTAGAGGTTCATAATCTCTCTTCTGACCCTGAATAGATTCTCAACAAGCCAAACCCTTAATCTCTCATCACAAAAAGATTAATCAATTCCCTTGATCTCCTTAACCACACGTCTCCGGTTCCGACTCCACTCACGACAATCCTATTGAACAGAGGGAGCCAGAACCACACAGACACTTTTCCAACTCACCACTGTCCATTAGAGTTATAAAATACTCCCCTGACTCTACAAGTGTTGGGGATGCTTCATCTGCTCTGTTTCAGGAGAATAATCATGGGCTGCTTTCTCATGGCTCTTACACCGGTGATATTCTTCTATAAATACCCCCCTGAGGTGTTCTGTGTGTAACCAAAGTGCCTGGATTCACTGAGAGATGGAAAAAAAATCTGCCACTTTTCCAGCATGGGACTCCTGAAGTCTCATCTTGAGGTGTACCATGGTCAGGCTGCTTAGAAGTGCTTGTAGGAAAGAGAAAAAGATAGTAATTGTTAACTCCTATGTGCACACTACATTAAGGGAGTATTAGGGCAATGATTTCCCAGGATATGTCCCACAGTTTTATTTTTTTTATTCGCAATAGATACACTATTTAGGCCTTGCTTTGGCAAAACCAAAAAACTTGGCATATTGTAATTACATGTTGGAACAGGTTGCCCAGAGAAGCTGTGGCTGCCCCATCCCTGGAAGTGTCCAAGGCCAGGCTGCATGGGGCTTGGAGCAACTTGGAATAGTGGAAGGTGTCCCTGCCCATGGCAGGGGGTGGAACTAAACAAGTTTTAAGATCCCTTCCCACCCAAACCATCTTAGGATTCTCTATTTAACCACAAATAGGACCTCTCCAGAAGTGCATGTACATGCCAAAACATGACAAGGACCCACTCTGAAACGAAAAATTTCAGTATTACGCTACAATAAGTAATCTGGTGTTCCTGGGATAAATTTGAAATGGAGACTTCCTAGGAATAATTCTTTATAAAGATTACAGGTTCTACTGTACCCTTAAAATAAAAAAGACGCTAAAGAATGTTGTTCAAGCACTTGATCTTTAGGAAGAAACCCATGGAGCTCAGAAACTCTGTGACATGAATAAAACTTGTTTAACCAGAGCACCTCTGCAGGTGCTGCAGTGATGAATGAGCAGTTTAAGGTGCCTGAGCATTTTCCTGCTCCAGGAAGAAAATATTCAGTAGACAGGTCAATGAAATAGTAAATATTTTCACCTCCCACACAACCGTTTCCTACAAATCATCCTACTACTTTCATCCAGTACTTGCTTCCCTAATTTTCTTCTGGCAATATTTTCCATGCAGAAAACTATTCTGAGCTCTTTAGCTAAAAAGATACTGACTTATTCATTCTATCTCAATTCTGAAATATTTAGAGGACACCACCTCGTTTCGGAGTGTTCCCACACTGTAAGTGGTTCGCCTTTGCTCACGTTAAAATGTTTCTCACTCTAAAATGTGACAGACTCACTGCCTGCAAATCCTTCCTTTATGCTTGGGAAATTTTATTAGTATTACAATAATGTAGCTGCACTCAGGGCCCTGTGGAGTGGAGCCCTCAACTAACGAAGAGGGAACTGAGGCACAGGGAAATCCAGCAGGTTGGTGGGGGTCAGATAAAGGTTAGAACAGCTGGAACCACCACTCCTGTTTGGGACAAGGCCACTCTTGTCCTCTGCCAGTGGGCAGTTAAAATCTATTACAGGGACTGTACATTTATTTTTAAAGTGCCCCACTGATGGGGATTCTGATGTGGGTATTGAATTCTGGAGCATAGGGGAGGGATTTTTCACAACAGAGGAGCTTTAATAGAAAAAAGGAAACTGAATCCCCGCTGAAACTGCAAATTATGAATTATTTGACTTTCCTTTTTAACACAGAGTTGCCTATTGAGTAATGTTCTACACAGTGGCAAAAAGTTGGTGTGTTTTGGATACACAGTTCTGCAGTGTTAGCAAACCAAAGATACAGCTTGATTAACTGCAGGATAGAAAGGAATTGTTGTGGAGAACCAACAGCAAGTCACACACACCAAACCAGTGCAGATTTCTCTACACACCAACACTTTCCTACAGGAACAGCTTCTAATTCTGCCATGTCTGGAAATCTTTTACTACCAACAATGGCAGCTCTCAGGAATAATGTTCCAGTGTCGCACTTAGTGTAAGGAAAATTTCAAACCTTATTTTAACACTTAATTATGGAATTCCCAACACTGTCTTTCTAGATTTCAAGTTCCATTCCCAACAGCATGAATTCTTTTGTCCAATTTTAAGTTATTTCACCAAGATCTATCGGTTAGAAAAGCAGCTTTTTATCACAGAGACTGATAGACAGAGAATTGTGGGTGTATCATCCCTGAGAGATGCAGATGGGGTGCTGGCTTTTCCAACTCTTAATAGCTCAGGGGTAAAATTCCTACAAAATTATCTCTCTGGTTTCTGCCGCTAATTCAGCTACAAAAGCCTGAGTTGTGGAAGAGCTTTTACAACTCCTTTGCTCCACGGGAAGGGTGGATTTCAGCAAAGCAGTGACAGCCTTGCAGTGGGAAGAGCAGCAACGTCATCCCAACAAGCAGCAAGTGAATACAACATACACAACCAAAGATCTTATCCAGCTCCCACTGGTGAGTGTCCACACATTCAGGAATTCAGCTGGAAACATCTTTGGACGTTTTTTAAAGGTATAACTAACTTGCAACTATCATCCCCTGGGTCCCCACCCAAAAAACCCCACAAGACTTAATGCTCACCATTTCAGGTAGTTTTCAGAGGTCGAGAAAATAAATGTAAAGTCCATGCTTTTCATTCATTTCTATGACATCATTCTCCTCCAAATGGATTTTGGAAATAGAGAAGTAACAAGTCTTGTCTGCAAGGCTCACCATCAGGAGAAGGTACAGGTTTTGAATTAGCTTTCAAGAAGTCAGAAAACCCCCAAAGCTGCCAACTGGTAAAATTTAGTTCCAGGTCCTCAATTTAGGGAGACAACCAATCTAGAGATGAACAGAACCAACACCAGTTCACAGCTGAACCATTCCCCTGGTAAAATCCATTTACTTTAGGCATTTTTGTTGATGAACTTTTCCCCTTGTTCCCCAGGTTAGGCTCGAAGGACAGTGACTAATAGCTCAGAGAAGAGCTGAAATTAGAGCTTGGAGTCTGAACACAAACACAGCCCAGTGAGTGCTGCTGTGAAAATAAATGGCAGCGTGGAGTGTTCCTTGTGCAAACCAACCCCATCCATTTCCAGCAGCCTCAAGGGCTACAGGAGAAGAGTTTGGAAACAAATAAAAAGTCTGGGCTGGAAGTTACGCCCCTGAGCTGTGGCTGTGGGCAGAGCAGGGACCCAAGCGCCCTCAACCCCATGCCCAGCGACTCCAGGCGCTGCCTCTAAACCCCAGAGCTTTACTGAGGGATAGATTCACAGCCTGTAGAAATGAAGGATGACTTTGTCCCAAAAATCATTACCATAAATAGTCAGCAAGGTTTGCACCTGATTCTTCCCTACCATTTATAACTGCAGCCTATGCAAAAGTGCAGGCGATGTGGAAGCTGCTCATTTTGGCTCAAGAACGGGGTAACCAAAGCAGCCCCAGCTGAGGCTGGGGGCTCTTGGTTCCCACCCCAGTAAAGAAGCACAAGAACACCAGGCACATCCCACTGGGCTCCACGTCCTCGCAGGTGGAGCCCTGGGACAAGGTTCCACATCACGCCTGACACCTCAGGAAACGAGAATTGGCCAAACGGCAGCTTTGATCCCTAATTATTCCTGTGTGTCAGCCTTGCTGTTTAATTTCTGTCCAACAGACACAATTACAACAGGTGTTCTTACACCTCAGCTATATTTTTCTCATTCATTACTCTCCTCATGCAAGTTGCTCCCTTATATTGACAGGGAATTACAGCAGCATTATTGCATGTTCATGAGAAAAAGCTCTGGATAGCAAGAGGTCAACAGGTTGAACTTCACTGACTTCGGCATCGTCAGCAGTTGGTGTTGCTGGTATTCCATGATAAAAAGGTCTTTCCTTTCGCTGGAAGGAAACAAAACCTTACCTAGTTTTTATGTCTTGGTAATGCAAATGTTTGTTTTTGAAAGAAAGCAGCTCAGCTCTCATTCAGATAAAAATATTTACTTGCACATGGCTTAACAGTTAAATGTTTGCTTTGGGTTTTATATTTAAAGTCATGTAAAAAATGCAGGGAAAACTCAGCTCTAATTATGTTTTCTTTGCCCCTTTAACTTTTCAATTTATATTGAATAGAAATAGGATGGAATTTTTTTCTCCCATTACCTGCAGCATCCAAGGCTCTTTTGTGGGGCTTCAGAGAAACTTGTATCAAACTGGAATTTGTCAAGATTCCGGTCAGGATCATGGCTCCCTAAATACTGGGGCCAAAGGACCACAGGTGAATTTTACTTACAGGACTGTCTGGATCCAGAGGAGACTTACAAGTAGGATTAGAGTGGAGTCTCCATCCCTGGAGGTGTCCAGGGAATGACTGGACGTGGCCCTCAGTGCTCTGGGCTGGGTGACAAGGTGGGGATCGGGTTGGACTCCATGATCTTGGAGGTTTCTCCAACCTAAAGGATTCCGTGAGTTTTCCTTCTTAACCTTCAGGGGCAATGTTTATTATCCTTACAGCGTCACAACCTCAACAGGAATTCCTGATCTCCCTTTCCAAACCACTTAAGAAAATGCTCTTTGTCACTCACTAAGCAGACGTAGAAAACCACATGAGATTATTAATATCACATGGCTGCGCAAACAGCAGGGAAAAAAGGGTTACCACACTTCCCTCGATCAGCAAGGCAAAATCCTTCCAATTAACATTTTAATTAGGAAATTCACTCACCATGAAAGTTCCTGCTTTTTCTTAAAGGTTGTAACTCAGCCTCCTCTTAAACTCTTTCACTGTGGCTCTATCAGAGATTAGATACCCAGCAGCAAGAAGGGAGACTAAGTGAATTATATTTGTAGCTCATACTTTATTCTCTTTACTTTAAAACTTCAGGCACTCAGGCTTCTATTTCACCCATCACTTGTCCTTGGAGACCAAGGCAGCTTTGGGGAAAAAAGCAATTACCTACTGTGAAAAGTCTAGTAGTTACAATTATGAAATAATAAAATGTCAGAGACGCATCTAATTTAGATATAGGGCTTTCAGCTCTTTAGCTTAGTGAAATACTACAATATATTCTCTAAAATTATTCTATCCATCAGGTGTAATCACTCCTTTGACTGTGATACCAAATGCAAATTCACAACTGTTTATACAGCAGATCTGAGTGTGCATGAGAAATCAGCAATTGAAAATCTATTTTGCTTACCTTGTCCCCAATAATGGAATTACAGCACTAAAAAACACTTTTCCTTCTTGAATACACTGAGTAAGTAGAACACTTTTGTCTCTAGGGTGAGAAGGATTTATCTTCTCTTTCTCTTGCTTCTTGGAAGAATTTAACATCCCTTCCTCTTGGTGCTCATAAGTGCTCACTGACAGTCCTTATAAAACCAACTCAACTTCCCTCCATGGCCACCTTTGGTTTCTGCCTAAAAAAGGAATCTTTATGATTTATAAATCTTTAATGGCAAGAAACAAACTCCAAAGGAATAACAATGGCAAAGTTTAACCAAACTTTTAACTGCCATTGTCTGAGCAATCTGATCTTGACCCAAAAACATACTTTATCTGGAAGGGTTGACTCCTAAATTGCAAATTCTTACTGCCAGGTAAAGTCTTACTGATCTTCACACAGGGATAAGAAGCACTGAAAGGTGGCAGAAAGAGGGAAGAGATTAAATCCTTTATCATATAATCACAGACTCTGAGAATGCCCAGGTGTCTTCACAGCCCAAGCTCTTTAGGGAGCCCAGTGCAGGGCAGAGTCTTGCACCTCAAATGTTGCTGAGCTGCTCCCCTGATCTTTCTAAGGAACATTAAAACCCCCACGTACTTGCACAGACCCCACAAAAACAGTTGTGATGACACGGAATCTGTGTTACATTGGAGAAGGGATCACCTGTGAGTCAACGCTGGTGTTCTGCCCTGCGCTGCACGAGTCCTTGAGGTGACAATGTGCTGCCCCAGCCCCTGCTCTGCCTCCTGAGCTGTCACAGCAGCTGTGCCTGGATGGCAGAGAGGACAAGTGCAAAATAAGTCATGGAGGAAATGCTGATGCCACCCAGCAAGGAACTGCTACAGGCTGTAACCAGTGAGAAGCTTCTTGCATTGTCTCAGACACCAAGGACTGTGTCTACAACATCACAGGCAATCTGTGGGGCAGGAGAGAAGGACAGAGAAGCCAAAGGACATCACCTGCACAGACATCTCCACGTGAGCCAAACCCTCCTCCCCTGCCCTGCAGACACCACCACCAAAGAGTTCTCCTGCAAAATTCAAGCTTGTGTTACAAACATGAGGAGAAATTGTTTTGCCACAGCCCCAAAGGAGCAGTTTTGGCACTGTCCAGTACTTTACTCTTTTTAGAGGTCCAAAACTTTGAGATTGTGTATCTGTGGTGATATAATTCATCCCATGACTCAGTGAAGAAGAGGGGAAAAAGGACAATTGGTCATGGACAAGGTTAGTGAATTCTTCATCATAAATTAAATTCATGCAGCATATTAAACTTCAGTATTTGAAGGCTTTTTTTAATTCTCTCAGACTGTTCTAAAATGACATCTAACGGGAAGAATGAGGACAAAGGAGCTGGTTTTACAATAGAACTGGACAGATTTAAGGCCAACATTATACAGCACTTTTTAATTTCTGTAACAAAAAGCCAAAGGACCCAGGAGCATCTTTTCAGCCCTATTTTTTAGCACTAATTCTGCTCTCAGGCAGTGCCTCTGCTCCTGAAGCACATTCCCTACTGGTGTCTTTTAAAAGGAGCATCTGCCCAGATGGGTATGGGGAAGAGCAAAACAGTGGAGTGAAAAGTGACACAGGGAACAACTGCCCTGCATCATCATGCAAAGTTCAGAGTTCCCACACCTCCCGGTACAAACTGCCTGCAATTCCCTTCCCAGGAGGCACTGGATAGTCCTGTGGGAAGAGGAGCCAGGCTGGGCTTGGCAAAGCCAGATTCTCAGGCAGAACAGCCAGTGCCTCCTCCAAAGGCAAGTGACAACCAGTGCTGTACCAAACCCATTAGTATGGCACGTGCTGGTACATTTATTTGATTTCCCCTTCGGACTGGAACAATCTAAAGCTCAGATTTGTGGCAAGTTTGTCTCGATAACCTTCCTTTCATTCCCCACCCACCTGAGGGAGCAGAGTCCCTGTGGAAGGATCAGATAACACCTGCAGAACAAGGCACGTCACCCCCTGACACACAGTGCAGGAGCTGAGAACGTTAAGAAGGAACTTCAGCGGTGATCTAGATAAGATCATGTCAAAAGATAACGCTTAATCAAAACTGATCCTATCTCATCCCACTGTCTGGGTACAGGGAAGCTGCCACAGCAGAACGCTGTGGTGTTTCATACTCACCGCTCCAGATACACCTTGTGCTGAGCTGGCACCCGGCACACCTCACACCCTTGGACACAAACCTTTGTATCACGACTAAACCAAGCTTCTAACCAGAAATGAGTCAATCTAAGCTTGTCTTCACTGCTTTTACAGGCTGAGGAAAACATAAACAAGTGATTAAGACGTTTCTTTGCTTCATTAACAAATATACAAAGTTTTATTTTATTAGATTGGTTTTCTGCATGTTGACATTATCATAGCAGTTATAACCCACATTCACAGCAGAAATTTTCTAAGAGCATTTTGCAACACTAGCTGCTGTATTAGAAATCCTTAAGAGAAACTTATCTTTAGCTACTCAGGTAACTTGAATTAATAAAGTGCAAAAACCACAATAAAATTTGACAGACATATGTCCCAGCTTATATTCAGTGGAAAATAGAGGTTTATAAGACCACTAGATATGGATTCACTGCACACAACAGAAGAGTGTGACCTGAAGACACCAGTTTTCAAGTTTTCCCATTACCAGACATTGATTACAATGAATAATTTTCCATCAATTTTAAGGGTAACATAAAGAAATCACAATGAGGTTATAAACCAAACAAAACACATTGGCCAGACTACCTGAAGCTCAGCCCTGTATTTGGTACCTTTTACCCACAAAAGGTTTAGGGAAGAACTGATGAACAGGAACAGTTCATTTCTTGATGAAACAGCCTCTGATTTTACCAGGAATCAATTAAAAGGACATAACACAGCATCTGGTTTGGGACCCAAGTCATAAATGGGTTTTTAACATATTTTTTTATGACACTTATAAACATGGTATCATTCAGCTAATGATTACCAACACCTGCTACTGTCCCTCTTAATCCAAGAAAATAGAGAAATCGCAGAATATGATAGGAATTAAGTCCAATTTAGAAAATATAACCCAAGTTTTCACGTCTCTGTCTCCTTGCAGCCACTGCTGCAGCCTCCCCAGTACCAAACACTTTTTTCAAGACAAATGAGATATCACGAACTCCAGGTGCCTTTCCCTTCCTTCTAAGCTGACTAATTAGTCTTCATGAAGCCCTCTGGAGCTATGACTTAAGTGAACATCATCCACAAGGAAGACTACTCAACTTTTTTCACTTACAGAAAGCAAAGATGCAAATGAAGTATTACTCTAATTTAGTCAGGCTGTCTCCTTACAGTAGCTGCTAAAACTGCTGCTCTTCTACCAACTTCCCAAGAAATGACAGTTCAGCAGGCCAAGGTTTGACAAATAACAGCAAGTTTAAACTCTAAATTGTATCTGCATCCCTTTGTCATGTTCCTAAGCTCAATTTGCTAACGACACAACAAGCACACCACTGTCAGAACAGAAAACAGGCTGAACAGCGAAGCTTTAAGGGCCACGTCCCGTTCAGAGCTTCACATGGAAGCAGAAATTTCACAAGGTACATTCCCCAGGACTCATTTTTACACAATAACTCTCCTTACATTGTTCTGTTTCACTACAGTCAGTGCTCTCATCAAGGAACCAACTCCACGGCCAGACGGACAGCAGAACATCCAGTGCTCTGTGGGAGGGCTGCAGGTTGGACTTCCCCCCTCTCTGATGACTGAAGCAGATAAGCAAATTCAAGGACCCAGCTGTTGGACTCTGGATAAGGCACTTGCCCCAAATGAGCAATACAGCACCAGGCCAGTGTGCAAGGAAAGTCTGGAAGGACCTTTTCTTCAGCATTTGTACCTAAAAAAAGGAGTATTTCTGTAGCAATTGTGCTCTTTCAGCCTGGAGTGATCCTCCTGCAACAGCCTCGTGCAGCTTTATAAACTGCTTCACATTCTTCTCTAAACTTGCTTGTTACGGCCACAGCTTTTAAAGAACTTTCAGAGGTTTAATGTATTTCAAAATAAGCTCGAGGTGCACTTCAAAGGGGCACGTGAGAGATTCCTTAAACTTGTGAAATATCACCATGAAATCACAATGATAAAATCTGAATCTGTCCATCAGCAGCTCTTAACCATCGACACAGCCAAGGTTTGTCAGTGGAGGTCTCACATGATTTCAATCCCTGAAAAATCAAAGTTGCCTCGTGGCATGCATAGTATAGATATCACTAGTGCTACCTGGAAGAGTTCCAGCTTCTCTCCTCCTCCCTCCCAAAGGGGCACCAATTTAAAGCCCAGTTATCTTAATATTTTAAACTCAACCTTTGCTGCAAACTCAGCTGCATATATTTAAAATAATCCTCTGCTCCAAACCTTGGAATAAGTCTAGGAGTAAAAAAACCTGTTAACTCACCAGCAAGAGAAGATCAAGGAAGAAGTGAGATTTAGTTTCCATCAAAACCAAAAGAACATTTCACTTCTGAGTTTACTTATTACTTTGTCAAAGACATTTTAATATAATTATTCTGGTATTATGGTCTAGATCACAGCCAAAAATCTCACCTTTAAGGAAAACCCCTGATTTTACACTGATTTGAACTCCCAGTAGCTTTAAGCACCCAAATAATTTGAATTTTTTTTCTATTTAATGAATGTTCTGCAGTTCTAGAAAGATGAGCTATGCACTTTTGTTCACATACAAAAAGACAGTCTAACAGATGTAAACTATTTATTGAATATTTGCCACCAATATCGTTAAATACATAATCTTGCAGTTTTCCGCTTTCAAGTTAAAATGTCAGAAACAGAACACCAAATATTTACAATTCTTATAAGGAATGTTACATAATGACACATTAAGGCGTAAATTCTTTTGGCTTATAATTCTGAAAAGAATGATAATAGCAAAAAAGTGATGCAAAATCTTCCTCGTGAGATTATGATTAAGCTACAATGTTTTACAAAAATATGGTGTAAGATGGCAATAATCCCATTCAAAATCCTGCATTAGGCCCCCCCTGGAGAGGGGCTGATAATTTATACAGTCAAAACTTTAAAATTTACATATAAAGGTACCCTATCCACCATTGAAAAGTACAACTCTCAACATATACAGTTTTCAGGCCACAGTTTTGAAGGTCTGGAGTATCAAGTTGGTTTGATGAATTAGTCGGTTGGCACTTATGAACACATTTATTGCCCTGTGGAAAGAGAAAGACACTGCTTCAGATGCTTTTAGAAACATGGCATTCCATAAATCCAGCATTACTGGCATCCAGGCTTTGAAAATTGGAAGTATATTGATGTCCTACCCTGTCGTGATCTACCTGAAGCTCAGTGCTGGCGCCCGGCCTCGTTTGCACAGCTAATGCTAGAAAGGCTGTGTTTATTTGGCACGAACTTAAAGAATCCGGCTCTCAATCACCACTGACATCTCAAATTGTTTGATTCTGCGGTTTAGCTAACTAAGAAAAAGAGTGGAGCAGGTGACTGAGGGTTGGAACTGGCTGATTTCGAAGTCCCTTCCAACCCAAGGCACTCTCTGACTCTGTGACTGTCAAACGTGTTCTTGCCAGAGCTGAGCACTTCACCCCCCACTAATTTCAGAACTGGCAAATATTTCCTGTAGAAGCACTAAGCATGCACACACGTGGAAGGAAATTGCTATTTTAGTTATCTTTTTGTTAAGAAGAGTGTGGAGTCACTGGGTTCTTGAGCTCAGTAATGACATCTGTGAGCAGGGCTGTTCTGTTTGGGGCTGGTACCTCCTGGTGGGAGCAGGCATCTTCCTCAACATGAAGTTCAGACAGATTAAAATTACTCCTGATTTCACAAGGATAGGAGATACAAGCCTTATGGAATTTCTTACAAATAACTAACACACTTGAAGCTTATGCCTACAATACACAGCACTTCTGTCCAGTAATTATCAAGTTACAAGGTCTAAATTTCTCTTTTTGGTATCATAACCAAATTTAGCCCCGATTTCAGTAAGAAAAGAAAATCAGAATGCTTTGATTGAAGCAAGACAGTATTCCCAGCTGGTCTTAAAACTTCCCTGTCCTTTAATAATGAACCATCTCCTGGGTGTTCTTAGTCTTTGCCAAGCTCAACAAGAGCTGACATGAAAGTTAGTTCTCATTTGTAGAACTGCAGCACACAGAACACTTTGGCACTGTCAAAATCTGAGGGGGATCCACTCATCTTCCCAAACAATCACTACAGTGAATTATACAGGAACATGGACTTCAAAAGCCAAGGTGAAGACCTGGAAAAAGCCTCAGTTTGAAGGCTAAAATGTTCAAAGAGAAAAAGATTCAACTGAGTAATTCCAAATACTGCAAAGCATTATAAGGGCCTATAAAGAAAGGCCAATAAAAATGTAAATCAAAGAGAACATGGCACAGATGTTTAGGGTTTGCAAATGACACTTCAAATAGGCAGATTACTTTTTTTTCAATAAAGAATTCATGATTTCTTTGTCCTTGTACACGCACTGAGAAAAACCACTCAGGGCCAGGAAATTTAACCTCACAAATTCAGATTTAAAATTAACGCTGCACATGGGTGTTGTATTGTGGTGCACTTGAAAAAAAATCACTTTGCTCAAAGGCATTACAAAAGAAATAGAATTTAAAGCAGCCATGATAGTCTGAGGACACAGGTATGGAAAATTAGGCAAGTGCTGAAAAAGGTAGCTTGTCTTATTTTCCCCCGTTGATTAACACAGCCTTTAATGATGTAAATTGTTAGTACAAAACCATACTTACTTTCCATCTTTAAAATAGGTTTTCAGAGTATCACTGAAACTTTTGGAGTATTTTACAAACTCTTTCTTTTGGTGCTCAAGTGCCTAAGAAAACAAAAACATCAGGAGCAGAGTCTTAGTTCACATATTGTTGGGTAGAGTGAGAATCTTGAGGTTGAACTGATCAGAAAACTGGCTGACATTATGTTTGCGCCAGCATTTTGATTCTCATTTTTCTTAGAAGACATGAAGAAATATCATGCTCTTCCTATAAAACTGCCCAGACCTATCACACAACAATTCTGGTCTTAAATCATTATGTCATTGACCAGTTAAAGTCTCCTCCTCATCCTTTAATCAAAAGGAAATGCCTCCTCTTAGATTATTTCAAATATTGTATGAGAAGAGTTGCTGCACATACCCGCCGGTTCTGGTACTGGTATTTCTTGAAGACATTATTTACTGTGTCCAGAAGTTCCTTTATTGCACTTGCAATGTCCCTATTTGGGGGAATAAAAAAATAATTGTAATATTCTTAAGTGATCCCATTTAAATGTTGGGATTTAATCCCCTTCGGGGAATCAAATACTTCTTAAAACAGTCCCTACAGAGTAAGTGTCAGATGTGATGTCACAAGACCAAATGCAAAGAGCCAGAGCAGTGCCCTGGGAATTCAGTGTGGGAATCAGCAAAGTAAGTTTGGTCAAGGAATATCCTAAACATTTGAGTGAGAGTCAGGACTAAATAAAAAGTTTGACCTCTCAATCTGCAGAAAAATCTATCACATGGTACTTACTTGATTGTCTGAAGAAACCTCACTCTGTCATTGATCTCATCGGGAATCTTACTAAGAATCTGTTTAAGTGCCCGTGCCTTTTCATTAAGATCTTGGAATTCAGGTTCTGGTCTTTCAATCATATACTCTACCAAAAAGAAGATATTCAGAAACACCATTAGTGTGTCCTCAAGTCTCCAGTGACAGCTAAAAACACTCCACAAAAATGCAGCAGCAGTGCCATGGGATATTTGAAGGTGAACAGCACAAAAATAGGCACGACCAGAAAACTGCAGTGAATACACTCTGTATGAACCAAAACACAGTGCAACACCACCTTTATTACTGCACCATGGGAAAAGAGCCCAACTTAATTTATTTGAGACACTGAAGGCACTACACTAATCAAACTCAGTATTAAAATAACTTCAAGCCTACATTCTCCTCTGACAGTGTAACTTTTGCTTTTAATTTGAAACAGAGGGGGGAAAAAAAGAGGATGTTATACTCCACATATGCTTTTTTCTGTGTTGTTAGCAATGCAAAAGGTGAACCGTGCACCCATATAAATATAGCCCTTCACACTCATTTTCTTTTTTTCTCTTATTATTTAAGTATGGCTTTCAGGAAGATTCATCTTCTCCTAAAGAGGTATTCAAAAAATGCCAACATTCTTCTACCACGCTAAAAAAACTGTACTAAGAAACAAATCGTCTCTTCTGAAAAAAAGGCAGAGAAATGCCTATTTCTAGTTAACAGTGTAATTAAAAATACAATTATTCAACACAAGATTCATTACCTTCTACATCATCAGCTGCCATACGCAGAAGAGACTCTGTGAAGTTCACATCCACGCTTTTTTTCTCCAGGATTTTCATGATGATGTCCTGCGTAAGACCTGGATTTTCTTTTTCAGCCTGTACAGTAAAGCAAATGGTTATTCTTAAATATGCAATACCTGAATATTGCAAGCACAAAGGCAGATTTTCATGTGCCTCCCTTCAGATACTGCAGGAGTTTGCTGGAAACTTTAAATTCTAACGGCTTTAGACCAGTAGATTGCATTGAAAACCATTTTTTCACTACAACATTCATTATTTTGGGCTACGTCACTGATTTGGTATAAATAACTTTTCCAGTAAGCCTTTCCACTCATTTCAATTCGAATGAGAAAGGTTTTCATGAATTTCTATATCCTGTTATATTTTCATAAACACTTAGCTTTGAGAGAAAGACATTGTTAGCCACTGGAATTCAATTCACTCAAGGCCAGGTGCTGCTCCCCCACCTTCCACACGACATTTTAGAAATGTGCCTCCTATGAATCACATCATATGCTCCAGACATCATTTTGGAATTGCTTTTTCAGTAACAAAACCAGCTTTGGACTGATGATATATTTAAGTAAAGCTAAGCTAAAGCTCAGCTAACACTGGAGGTGTTCCCACTACCTGTGCTGCTACTAAAAAAACTGCACTGTGTGGAATAAGAATGAGACTGTGGTTTTTGGGGTTTTTTTTTGCCACCAATATCTCAGTTTTTATATTATTTGCACCCAGCTCAGGCTCCTTATCATCAGTTGTAAAAACATTTAGCTTGCATGAGCTCTAGCTGAGACTTCAGATTGTCAAGGTACACTTAGATTTAGGCTTATGAAAAGGGAACTATAATGTAATATCCTTGAGTGATCACAGCTCGCATGTTAAGATGTGTCATGCCTGCAATTATTTTTGTTTTAAGAATTGCAAAAGATCAGCACTCCAATAAAGGAGTACAAAGGAATTTTCACCCTTTAGGAATATAAAAGTTAGAAGACTTTTTTTTCCATTTACTGCTGGATGCAGACACAAGCATTGAACTTATCCTCATCCGCAAAAAAATCCCATTACCCTCATTCTGTAGAGCACTTGCAAAGCCTGCTGGGTGTCTACTGCTCACGAGCACCTCTGCCACAGAACCTTGGCATTTTTAGAGTAAGTGTATTATTTATTCACTGACTGCTTCCTCATTTAAGCTTCTGTACTATGTTAACAAGACAAAAGTCTGTTTAAAATGTCTCAATGTGTTTCATTCAGATTTCTACTCATAACATCTGACCTCTCAAACTTACAGCCCATGCAGCTGTCCACTTTACTTTCAGACTGCTGGGTCAAGGATGGAGTCTTCAGATGCAAAGACAAGGACACAAGAGACCTGACTTTTTAGCTTTACTATATATGGTTTACCTTTTAAACAATCGTTCTCCAAAACAAGTCACTTCTCACCTTAATAAAAGCTGCTCTCAGCGTCTGAGCTGCAGACAGGTTTACTCTTTCTAGCTGCAACGAAAGTTTAGAATTGTTAGAAATTCTGATGTTATTAGAACAGAACAAGTCAAATACTCATGCCTTGCCTTAGGAACGGGGAACTGACAGAGGCTTTCCAATTACTGGTGTCATTTGAGAGATACTAAAATGTTCCATCCCAAAGGAAAGACTTCCTCCTCCTCAAATAAATCAAATGTGTCACTGGACGTATTTTGCAGCAAAAGTCTGACAGAAGTTGTTGAGAACATCTTGCCCATCTCTAATAATCACAAAAAATCAAATATCCTATTAAATGACAACCATTAGCAGTCAAATTAAAATGTCCACAGGTATACGTTTGACTGCATGTTACTTCCTGCCACAGAATACCAGAGCTGGCATGTTTGTGAAAATCCTCTGTAAAAGGTGAGAAAAAAGATCTAGGCCAAGACAACCAGCAACTTCTGATGAGCAGGAAACAGTATTCATGGAAAAAGGGTAAAACAATGCCTGGAAAGGAGATGGTGTCAGACACAAAGCTTCCACACTCAAAATGAACAACCTGTTACTGTGCCCATGTTTCCCAAAATAAAGGGGATTGTTACATTCCAAAGCAAACTGCAGCTCACCTCATTAAAGACCGGGTACATGACAGCATAGAGAGGCATGGAAACCATAGAAGTGGTCTCTGCTTCATTCTTCATCTCTTCCATTGTCATCCTCATTCAAAGAGCCACTTCTCAAGGAAAACACTATAGAAGCAAAAAACTCCTCATTCACTGAAATGTTTCTTCTTTTTCCTCGTCGTGCAAGAATACTTGAAGGGCTTGAAAAACTATGTATAGTCCTTAGGGTGTGCAGGAAAAGAAACAAACAAACACACAGTTACAAACATTCCCGACTGGCAGGTTCTAAAAATGAAAACACAGATCAACATCAGCTTGTTACTGCCCAGAAACCAGGAATTCCTTATGACGTGAGTCAAGTAAACATGGAATGACCACTTTGTGTGACTTCAAAACCCTAACTGAAATGTATTAAGTGAGTATTTTAAAGAGTAGGGTGCTACAAGAACTGGTTTTTTATTTCAAGTTCTCACGGAACCAATTTTCCTGAAAACAGTGATTTTGTTTGATATGTATTTACAATAATCTTGCTACCACTCATAAGCAGCAGCATAAGGTTCCTGACAACTCCCCTACAGAAAAAGCTTGAAATGCTGCAAACCCAAACCCCATATAGATGCACCATGACTATTAACATTAAAACTACCTATAAATACCCCATATTTTTACACATGCATCAAGCTGTGCCTACTTTCCACCCCTCTGAATTCCTAATATTCCCTCTTTGGGTTTATATAAGCTGAAGTCATGTTTCCACTGAGGGTGTGTCCCCAGCTCTGTTCACTCAATGGAAAATTATTGTTCCAGTAACTGAACATCTGTTTTGGAAGTTCTCCACCCAGTCCAGCTCATCATATCCAACATGGAGCCATCATTGCTCAGACACAGAAAATACGTGGAAAAGGAGAAAGATCACCCTACAGCTCACAAGGAATCTTTGTTCCAGCCTGCTACCTTTTCTGTTCATCAGATTCTCTAACATTATTTTATATGACATAATTCAGTTTAAAGACCTGAAGTCCAAGTTAGAAATAAAAATAAAAAGGAGATTAACAGTTTTAATTCTTAGATTTGCTTGGAATATCTAATGCACTAGAGGAGGTTTTTTTCCTCCTAACAAGCTTCAGACATCAGGCATTTGCATGTCTGTGTAATTTATTGACATTTTAGTAAGAAGAGAAAGAAATGAAATTATAAGAAACAGCAGAAGCTACTCCAGCAATCAATATCACTGAGAGTGTGAACAGGTGAAAAAAACCAAGATATCTCTTCCAGTTATGTTCCTCATTATGCTCTGCAGCAACTAAAAATCTTCAGGCTGTTTCAATAAAAGAACAGATTTTTTTTTTCCAGGGTAGGTTTATAGTAGTTTTAGCCATAATTACACAAGCGAAATTTGTTATTGATTACAGTCAGCACAGAGAAGAACTTGGATGACTACAAATATCATACACGTCTCATCTGAACTTGTGAACAGGAACTGTGAACATACTCCAGAGGGAGAAATTACCTGGTCACACAACAGTTAAAACATTGATGAGAAATTAAACGTGACTATTGTAAAAAATCAGTTTTCTGATGTGGACTGCTTATTCCAAAATTTCTCTTGCTGTTCCAACCCTTCGACATAACACACATGAGCAATTCCTACAGCCCCAGAACAGGATTCCCAAGAGTTTAGAAAGGGGTTTGTATGGATATGCCCACGTGGTTGGAATTGCAAAAATCAGGGGTCTCACATTTTTCTCACCTACCCATAGACATTTTAGAGCTGTCAGGAAGAGGGAAGAACACACGTGAATATTCACCACTCCTCAAAAAGTAGAATATCTTACAAGAACTTGTTTCAGAGTTACATAAATTCATGCAAGGTCTGCTCACATGGGGGGGGTGGGAACTTGTCTGAGCAAGTTTTCACTCCCTACTGCAGGTACAAGCTGTCCCATTTATTATCCATGGGCATTCCCTGCTCCAAAGACTCTGGCATGTGAGCAGCAGAGTGGCTGGGGATCTCTTTGTTTTGCTGTTTAATTCCATGTTTCTGGAAGTTCAGTAAATACAAACTCATGCAAGTTACTACTCTGACAAGCACCAGTGAAGGCAGCACTCACAGTTTAACTCACTGCAAGGTTTTATCCAGGACTGTATTCTCAGAGTAAGTTGTTTAAAGAGTTAAATCAGGTCACTGAACATTGTTCTACTCTACCCAAAAGATTTTTATCACAGGAAGAAGGGCAAAAAAGGACAGAATTGCCATTAGGTATAATTACTTTGTTTTTATGAGTTAGCAGTACCCACACACACACGCAAAAAAGGAAATACTCAGTGAAATGATGGATTTTTATGATGATGAAAACCTATTACACTGTGGACTACCATGAAGAACTCATTTTCTCCTGAAGAGCCATAAGCTATTGTTACTAATCCATGGTACAGTTAAAACCCTCATATAAAAACAATTATACATTATCTATTACCTCTTTACCAGATACTGACACTCTTACCAAAAAAAAAAACCCCACCACTTTGAATTTATATTAACACAAAAGATACCAATGTTGCGACTGGAGAGGTGGATTTATATATACACATGCACACAAGAAATACATAAGAACATCAAATGCCTTTGTTGCCAATGTATGAAAAGAAATTACATTCAATATATCACACTGGTTGTTCATACCTCCAGAAATCTCCCCATTCTCTAGAAGATACTCTAGGAAGCATCACACCATCATGCCAGTACCTGACTGCTGACCCTGCCACACTATTTATCTTTGCAGTTAGGGATCAACTTCTTCACATCTTCTGGATGTAACTTACGCACTTCAGTCTTTGCTGGTGTTAAATAGAAAGAACAAATATCTTCGTAAAAAATTCCACATTTATTGTGCTACAGAAAGACAGTTTGTCACAGCTGCACTAAACCACATCCTTGAGGAAGGGCTCAGTCCTGGTGAGGGACCAAATCCCCATGAAGTTTCTGTTCTATTATTTAGATCAACTATTAACAAGTTCACCAACCTTGAAAATGGCCTGACTGGAGCCAAAATTTAATGCACATTATCAGGCAGCCACGAGGAGCTTCCAGCATTTCTTTTGGGATGTGATCAAAAGCAGCTCCGCACAGCTGCCAGGCTGCATGACACTGTCTCCTAACAGCTTAGCTTCAGTTCCCTGCAAAGCCTTTTCTTTGAGAAGAGTTTACCCCAGTTTCACCCGTCAACTGGCTTTTTACATTCTTAAAAAAGATGGAGTAAGATTCCATGAGAGAGTGATTTATTAGAGCAGCACAATGCAGTTCAGAAGATCCTGGGAAATTGCTGTAAGATGCATAAAAGGTGTTACTCTGCTGGCAAACTTGTTAATTGGTCTGAGAGGGCAGATGAGGAGAAGACAGCAGGACACCGCCAAATATGACACTGTGTGTGAGCCTGAGCTTTTCTTGTTACAGTGATCCCATGGATTCAAATCCATGGATGTGCAATCAGCATGGGGGAGAACGCACAGAAAGACACAGGGAATTTACAGAGAATCTAGGTTTGCAAATTATGTTAAGATGCCAGTTAAAACAACCCTGCCTGCTCAACCTTAATCAGCACACACATCAAGGGATGTACTAACATGGAATACATGCTTTCCCTGTCACTACAAATCTGACATTCTAACCTTTAGCAGAAAAAAAAAAACCCCTACATGAAGATAAACTTCCTGTGAGCCAAAAAAAGGTAAAGAGCGCAAAGCATCACCCTTCCCAGGATGTACAACCACAGTTATCGGTGTCTGAGGTGACACTTGGCTTTCTCTAACGTGTGTCATTTACTGACAGACTTTTAGCCATGCCCTAAAAATCAAGCAGAGCTGCAGAGATGCTTAACAACAACACAACCATCACAATGGAACTACAAATCCACAAAATCCACACCTGTGCATAGGCCAGGGTGAAAACAAGCAAGGCATCCATCAAAGAAAGGTGTTTGTGTAACGCTATTTCTGACACAGTGTTTAAAGAGAAGAGAGCAGACTCTCCTCATCTGGACTTTTAAAGAGTTTTAAACCAACAGAAATATCACCAGAAACATCCTGCATCAACTGGCAGGATTTCAATCTTCAGTTGTGTCATCAGCAGATCTAACTCTGCACTGATGTTGTCTCTACTCCCTTCTCCAGGCTCCATCCACCTCAGATCTGTTAAGTGCTTAGACATTAATATTCTTTTTTAGAAAAATACCACAGAGGAACAAGGCCTGAGGCAGTGATTTACAAGAATTATTTCAATGGTTGGTTTCTAGCAAAAACTACAGCTCTATTCCTGCTAGAAAAGACGGTCCTACTGCCAAGAAGTTCTGCTCCACTTTCTGCAGCGAGGATTCAAGAGGTTTTACCTTTAGCCTGACCTGAGATCCCTGCGTTACCAGGAAAAATAATTTAAGTCCAGGAAGAAAGAGTGGGGGAAGGGAAATAACAGCACAAATTCCATCCTGAATTCAGAGGCAAAGAGCTTGAATCAAAATGTAAGAGCAATGTGGATGGGAGGAGGGGGTTTAGGTCAACTTTGCTCTTGCAAAGTTTACAGAAGAAAAAAAATTGCAGAATATGCTCTTTTAACTATATGCACACTCCTCACACAGCTTGGTAACTATGTTTCTCTTGTTAATGGTCACTTAAATTAAAAAAAAAAAAAAACAAAACCAAAAAACCCACACCTCTTTATTTTTTATCAGATGTCACCTTACCTGCCCAGTTGCAATTATTTCCCATAACTTAGATAATGTTATACAAAGCTCCAAGGCCTCGTGCTTCAGATACAGTATTACTTTCCTTCTTTTTAAAACTGTATGGGTGAATGCCCTGGGATTAGCATACAGATCAAATGCTAAGATAACAATCTCTGTATTTCAAAATCAGCAAAGATAACAAGAAATTTCAAAAAGGCAGGCTAGTGCACTGATTCCATATTCTACTAACTCTCACAGCCAGCACTTTCACTGAAGAGCAATGTCACCAGAAGAGAGTATTGAATTTCTGGAAGTGCCTTTAAAGTGTTTGGAATAGAGAGATGCAGTTCTCAAACATCCCCACACACGTGTAACAGCCACTTGCAAGTTGAGCTCACGCTGACAAAGCTGAACTGCTTATGCATTTTATTACTGTCAGAACAATTCTATGACTAATTCAGAAATCAGACAAACCTGCGACAAACCCAAGATGCCTATTTATAGAACCGTATCAGCTTAAAAAACAAAATCCAAGCCTAATCTGAAGCCAGGCTTACAATTAGTTCGTGTTCCTTTGCTGGACTTCAAAATGGAAGTGATTTAGTCTGTCCTAACACATCCAGTTTGTGCCTAACGTGAGAACCCACAGCCTGTGCTCCAGTCCCACTAGTCAGCAACACTGTTATACAGCATAACTGAAACAGGCCGTGGTTATTAGAATACATAATCATAACAACACGCCCCTGTTTCTCTTTCTTTTTCACCTCCTTGGGAATGTGAAAGTGAACCTATTTATCAAACACCACCAGGTACGACACAGCTCCCAACATAAAAATCCTTCCCAACACGTAAACAAATCCCAGTGGACAATGAGTTCCTCTGATAACAGGGACAGCACAGACCTGGCCCAAGGTTTGAGCCATTCAGTGTGTGCGAGACACAGGAGAGGAACCAGCCAAACTCACCAGTTCAGTGAGCACTTTAATGGGACACCCAAGCCCTGACTGCTCAGTCCCTAAGCAAACACAGCCCGGGGGACCCTGCGGAGAAGGAATCAGAGAACCACAGAATCAAATAGGTTGGAAAAGACCTCTGAGATCACCGAGTCCAACCTCCGGCCCAACACCACCTTGTCACCCTGATCAGAGCACCCAGTGCCACGTCCAGCCTTGCCTTAAACACCCGCGGGGTCGGTGACTCCACCACCCCCCCGGGGCAGCCCCTTCCCATATCTAATCACCCTCGACGTGAGTCACTTCTTCCTTATGCCCAACCTGAGCCTCCCCCGGCGCAGGAAGGAGCCGAGGTGCCCTTTCTCCCTGCCCGCCGCAGCCACCTGACAGCGCCCGCTGCGAGAGGACGAGCTAAAAATAAATACACACACAAAAATAAAACACATCCGGGCCTGCGCCTGCCCGGGCCCGGGCCCGAGGGACCCGGGAACCGGCACCAGGCCG